>MU224368.1:716206-743187 GCA_018584345.1 Thuja plicata
GAGACTCTGCACTTAACAGGAGTCATTTCCACTACCCCTCCAAGGCTACTCTGCCCTCCCAAGGGTGAGTGTACCTTGAAGACCCATTCAAAAATCATCACATAGTAAACACATTGAGAAAACAAAAGAAAATTTCCAACATAAAAAAAAAACTTCAAGAAAACCATAAAACTCCATTAATGGAGTCCTTGAGCTCAAGAACACACAAACACAAGAAAAAATTTAAAAGAGGTCCAACCTGGATCCAAGCAATGGTAGGAAGAAGACTGGTGTTGAGCTATCCTTCCTAGGCTTCCTTCTCCAAAGGCTCCTTCAAACTGGATTTGTCTCTAAGGGTAGAGAGTGGGTGAACACTCAACTCATCCTAAAAACTCCCCTAAATAGGCAAACCTCCAACATGAGCAAGGTTTAACCCAAGAGTAAAGTAACTCTAACCAATCCTTAACCAATCCACTTCCTAACCCTCCAAGAGCAAAGTCAAATGAAACATGGGTAGAAGAGAGAGTGAGGTTAACCAAAGTCACACTCCTCTTTCAAATTCGCTCAAAGATGAAAATGACACTTTAAGGGAGCAATAAATGAGTTTAGAGGCTCATTAATGACCAAAAATGACCCCTAACCCATAGGGTACCAAGTTGGGTGACTAAAACTGACCCCGGTTACCCCCTAGGAGTCCAAAAGACCTTCTAAAACTTACCCTGAAGTTAACCTACGAAATTCTAAGTCAAAGAAACTCTAGAAACTTCTAACCCTGGGGTAAGCATGGGTACTACTCAAAGATGGCCTTAGTTAACCCTTGACTTACCTTGGTTTCCCTTATTAGCCATGTCCATAATAAATTGCAACACTTGCCAAATTTGGCACATTTAAATTAAAACATTAGACATGACTTGATAACATGAACATTTACTAATTTAATAACATACATGCAAACCACGTTCACGAAATAAACACATAACAATGAGGTCCATATCTCTTTATATAGACGGGACCTTGGTAAGCACAGGTATATACATAGGTTCCAGAACTGGGTCCCCGAATTAGATCCATGGTCAACTCTTCCTGCACACTCAATGCACACATCAGTAGATCCAAAACACATGATATGAAGTAGAACATAACGTCAATAATATAGGTAAGCATATAAACCACATTGCATTTAGAACTGAAATATCCTAGCATCGGTTTCCTAAACCATTTCTATAATATTACATTTATAATTTAGATCCATATAAAACAACAACATAAGCAGTAACTAAATCAAAACATAATCATCTCATAAGTTCCCTGATTACAAAATCAGGTGTTGAATATATAACACAGGATTCCACCGATCCTCAAAAGTACAAAAAGTCTCGCTAATAGTCAAGTATGTGAAAGCATAAAATACTAAAAGCATGAAACAAAATAGTAAACTATAACAGTCTAGTGTAGGTCTCACAAGGTGTCTGGATAGACTCAAAGCAAAGAAAGTCCTAGAAGATTTACATGACAGATATGGGATAGGGCATGGTTCAACTGAGGCAACCGCTCACCAGATCCTAAGGGAAAAATATTTTTGGCCAACATTATTCAAAGACACTGGAGAACATGTAAGATCATGCCACACTTGCCAAACAAGTGCAACTTGAGAGAGAAATTCGGTGATGCCCTTACAGCCTATATATGAGGTACGTATGTTCACCCAATGGTGCTTAGATTTTATTGGAGTGATTAACCCCCCATCTTCTGTAGGACAAAATTTTATTCTGATAGCTAATGATTACCGCACATGTTGGACGGAGGCCCAAGAATTGAAGAATTGCACCATGGAGGTAGTGACCAAATTCCTAGAGGAGCGCATCTTTACCAGGTTTAGAATGCCATTTTATCTTGTATGTGACAATGCTCCTTCTTTCTCTTCTGCCTCGCTCACACAATGGGCCTTTGAAAACTAGGCATTCCTCAAATTCTCCTCCAATTATTATCCACAAGGCAATGGATTAGCAGAGTCTACCAACAAGAACTTGATAACGGTGATCAAACATCTCCTAGACGAACAATCCCCAGGATTGGCACACACAATTGAAATATGCCTGATGGACCAACCGAGTGAGGATCAAGAATGCTTTAGGGACATCCCCATACCAATTGGTTTATGTCTTGCGACCAGTCTTCCCTATGAACTTGAAAATCCCAATAATGAGATTTATGGACCAATACATGGGAGGCAAAGATCGAGTATAAGTCAGACTTATGAACCTCCTCAACCTGGAGGAGAAGAGAACTTTGGCCCTGGAGCATGTGTCAAATCACTAGGCCATCGTCAAGGGGTGGTTTGACAAGAGTGCCACCATTAAAGCCTTCAGGATATCTGAGCTTGTCCTCATGTCAGACAAGGCAAAAGAAAAGTCAGGCAACCACACCAAATTTCAAAAAATATGGACATGCCCCTATCAGATATCAGAGATTTTAGGAGAAAACACTTTTAGGATTAGCACCTTAAATGGAGAATTGACCCCACTTCCAGTCAATGGGAAATTCCTCAAACATTACTTTGGATCTTAATTGGGACTACCTTTCATCCCTTGTATCATAGTCTTTTTTCTTTCTTTCTTTCGGTTCTCCATTTTCTTCGTCGTCAGTCCCTTTCCTCCATCCTTGGTCGCCTCCTTTTGTTAGGGCTTGTTTTTCTTTGGGTCAAGTGTGTCTTGGATTCATTCCAAGTGGTTCCAAAATGTGAGCAGAGGTATTTCTTAGTCAAATTCTCCAAGGAAACATACAGTGCAGAGAACACTCCAAAAGACAAAGTGGTGACACATATCATTGACAGACAGGAAGATGTTTAAATCTCGATCATCCTAATCACCAAAATACATTAAGAGATGACACCCAAGAACGTTTGTTTCTTGATCATTTATAAGTTGCGACTAGCATTAGTGCGTGGATACGTCTACCCACCGAGCTCAGAACCCAAGTCTAAATGAATGCAAAGGCAACAACAAAAGAAAGAAATAGCTGAAGAAAGAGAAGAAAGAGCACACAAAAAGAAAAGTGGCCTAAAGAGGTCACAAGTGTGAAATCTGGGAGGCACAACCTAATCGCTGCATGGATCAATCAAAGAAGAAAGTATGGACCTAAACAAATGGAATAAACATACATCAAAAGCCTGATACATTTCATGCACCCAAAAGAAAATAAGAAAAACTATCCAAAGAATAGAACTCTCAAGTAGAATCTACAGCCTAGCAAAAAAATAGACTAGGGTGACTATGACAACCTCTACCAGGGCTATGAATGCCTTGTTGGCAGTAGAGAAAGGTTATACTTTGGATTTGGGGAAAAATTTATCGGGGATATGGATGCCTGACTGGTAGCAAAGCTCTTTCTGGGAAGCCCTGATCTACATGGTGAAGGTTGGGAACAACTGACGAATGTTCGAGTTACCACAATTCAAGTTCAAGGAATGAACACGTGTGAACACACACTAAGGAGACCATTAGAAACTTAAGAATTGAAATTCATTGAAAGATCATCAACACATACATCTCTTGGTTTTTTGTTCTACTATAAAGTTACAACCCAGAAGAGTCTTGATGATGAAGAAAAGTCTTGTTCACTCCTCCTTTTGTCAAACCTATTTGTTGTGGGTCCACAACACACACCCCATTTTTGTCCTCTAACCATGGGGACCCCCTTTTTTTTGTTTCTTTTAGTTTTTTGAATTTGGCCATTTCCTGGTTCATTGCAAGTAGGTCTTTGAACGGGCCTGTTGAGCCAAGCCAAAGCATTTTTTGGCATTTTTGCCCTTTCAACATTTTGGAGGACCTTTTGTCCTTTGAAATTCTGAAATGGATGAAAGGCCAAAGCCTGGCCCTTTCGATGTTTTTAGCCTTCGAAAAAACCAAAAAGGATGAAGGACCGAACCTTCGAACCTTTCGGTGTTTCAGACCTTGAAACACTGAAAGGCGATGACATCATCCTAGGGCTATACAAGAGCTTTAAGCCCTCAGTGAGTCTTCAATTTTTGATTTTCTCTTGCATCTTCAGTGCTCCCACAACCTCTCCATTTCATCATCCTCACTCCTCGTGGCTATTTTCTCTACGCTTTCGACCTCTCTTACCTTCATCCTCCACTCCTAGCTCTCAAGAGGTAGGTTTTCTCATTGTCCAATTGCTTTTATCAACTAGTTAGGTTAGCATTTTGCATTTTTTGTGTGTGTCCAGCCCAGTGAGCCTCCCCGCAAGTCCTTAGCATTTTTTTGCACCCTTACGCTTACGGGGAGGCTCCCTCTTATCTTGTCAGTCTTTCCCCTTCTTTTCATTTTTCCCTTTAGTTTTCTCCATTGTGACCTTTGTCGCAGGTTTTCGGCCTCCGAAAGGCCAAAAACTAGGTAGGGTTTGTGTTATGTTTCCTAGTGTGTCTCATGCGTTTGGTCTTTTTGGTGTTTTGGACCTCCAAAATGTCTGAAATACTCACAAGTTCGAATCGCCAAAGCATGGTCATCCATCTACAAATTTTGGACATTCAGAGTTTGATATTATGTTCGGACTTTTGCACCCCAAAAGTTTGAAAGGTTTGGTTCCTCATTGCTTGTTCTTTTTTCACTTTCAGCCCTTTCGGACCCTAACCCCATTTTTGGCACCTGAAAACTTGAAAAGGCGAAAAGTGTAAAATCTGCATTTTCAGCTACCTGAAGAGCTTTTCGCTTCTATTTTCCTAGATTAATCATTTTTTTCCTATTTTTATAGTTTCCTTTTCAATAAAACACTGATACTTTCACTTTTCTCACAGGAATGCCTGAGAAATGAACAATGTCTCCAATGAAGTACCTGTAAAAGGGGAATCACCCCCCTTCAAAGATTGGAAATAAACACATAGAAATCACAGACACTGACATCGGTAACATGGACTGGGATGAGTTCCTAGTAAGATGCTCCAAGCTAGTAGGAAGATCTGAGGATTGCACTTCACTAGTCCTTTCAGGTCTGGTTAACGCAGCATCCCACCTAGTGGTTTCCACCTCATCTTAGATGATCATGGCACTTTCAAACCATTATAGTCTAGATGAAATGGTGGTCAGAAACACAGAGGGACATGTGGTGTTGGACATAAGGCCACACATCATAAAAGAGGTCTTCCACCTCCATATGGGCATCGAAAAGTTCTATGACTTCTTCATTGAAAAAGGCCTTAGGTGGTACCAGAACAAAGGTGAAGAGGCATACAAAATTGTAAATGAAAATTACCTCAAATAACCTCTTGCAAAAAAACAAATTGGATAAGATAGATCTTAGGAGGAGGTATATGAAAGATGGCATTTAGGTAGCTGTGATATTAATAAGAAGAGTGTATGGACTACCTCAGTCCATCCAACTTGAGGATTGGATGATCCTCCTAATAGAGAATATCAGAGGCCCCAAGTCCAGGTTCAATTAGGGAACCATTATCAGTGACAGATTGGATGAACAACCAACAACAGTGGGACATAACCCAAAATTCTACATGAGTACATACATAGTGTACTTACTAGCTACATAGGTAGACTATCTGGGACTTACCAAAAGAGGCAACATAAATGATCAGAATGCATAGCCCCATGTTGTATATCTGTAGCTGGTGAAAAAGGAAAATATGTCAGAAGTCAGTACAGAATTGTAAATGATGCTTTCATCTTCACGATCATCTAATTTATTGAAGGTGATTTTGCAAAGAGGATGTTAGAAGAAGCAGTTGCTAAGGTGAGGGCCATTGGGGCCTATTACATACAATTCAGAACATTCACATATATCTAGGTAGTAGGCTCTACTTTGAAACCAAAGAAGTTGGCCAGGTACCCATCTGATTGGGTAATTATTCTGCAAATGGCTAGGTAGCTCGCTGATGCCTATGAGCATATAAAGCACAAGAAGTATCATTGCTAGGACTTCCCTATTCTTCTAGGCCCATACACTCTACGTGACATGAAGGTTTGCAAATCCTTGGCCTTCGAGTGGGATGAATGCCCACTTCAACTTTACAAAATAGTCCGGCCCATATTCAACCCAATAGGTACATACAACCACATTATTGGAAAATTCTATATCCATGAACCACATCTTGAAGATCACTGGATAAATTGTGTAGATGATCACAAGGTCAGAATCAGGGAAAATTTCAGGATGTCCCTTACCCTTGCATAGGAGACCTTAAAGACCCCAATTCCACCAAAGGTTTGGGAAAATTATTTAGAAAGGGTGTTGGAGGAGATTTACACTTTGGATAAAATATATGATAGGCCCATCATGAATGCAGAAATCGATAAGGATGAGAATAATGACATTGACTTCTGAGCTAGGCATGTGATCCGAACAACCAAAAAATGGATCAAAAGGCCTTATAAGATGGATCCAATCCTGGTGAAGACATTTATGGATCCACACAAGAAGATGGATAAGAAATGCAAGGAGAAGTCTACAGTGCCCCAATATAAGAAAGCACCACCATAGAAACCAAGCAGAGTTTATGGCCATGAACATGCGGTAGAGTATGGGCCTAATCAAAGGAACAAGGCTCCTAAAATTAGGATGACTATACAAATAGACCCGCTAGTGGTATCATCACAAGTCCCACAAGACTAAGGCCCTTCCACTTTTGGCCAATCTCCTCCTAGCACCAAAAAGGGGAAGAAAATGTATAAAAGGAGAAGAGCTTCTGCGTCTCCAAAACTGGAAACCTTACAAGAGGAGTCAAAAGAAGAAGAAGAAGTACCACTGGTTAAAAGGACTACATCTCAGAACAGGAGGGAAAAGGAGACTTATAGGAAACATATAGAGGATCCTAAAGAGAAGGACAACCCTCTGGATGCCTTAGGTTCAGACGAGTTCCAAATATCTAGTTTTGAAGGCCTAGAAGGTTTTACAACCCAAGAGAAGGACATGCCTAATTCAACAATAGGGTTTGACATCATAGCCCCTACACTTATCCATCCACATGTGGTCCTCACTATACCTCTGACCTAGTTCACCAATCTGACACTAAACATGCTAATTACAGGGATAAGATCCAACATAGGCCAAGGGCCTTAAACTCAAGATGCCATAAGAACTTAGGAAACAACAAGGGATAGAGCTACAGGAGAAAGTTCCACTTCCACTCCACCACCTCAAAATCCTTTTCCACCAACCTCTCTCTCGCTTCCAATTCCCACTCCACCACCTTCTCTCCAAACTCCAACACCAACTCCACCTCCTTCAACTTCTAGTCTCCCACCTTCCATTCTGAATCTTCCTATTCCTACTCCACCACTCATAGTGCCTATTCCTACTTGGCCTCTCATATTTCCAACACCTACCCCACCTCCATCTATACCCCTACTGTGCTTCATTCTAATTTTGTAGGGGTCAATAAGCACAGAAGTTGTGTCACCTTTTAAAACCACACTGGAGGCCATGAATGGCCTCAATACAAAAGTTTTGATCAGTTCTTTTGGGGATGAGGCCCAAGGTAAGGATAGGAAAGATAGGGCAGTAGAGGAAGAAATGGGAGGACAAGAAAGAGGAAAAGGAGAAGGTCACAGAGAAGAAGTGAATGAGGGAGATGGTGAACAAGAGGGAGAACATGATAAAGAATCAAAGGAGAAATTGATCACTAGGTCACAAAACTTGGCGTCAATCCTCTACATTGCCCCATATGAGCTAGTCACCGCCTTTAGTAAACCTAATTTTTTTATTAAAGAGATTTGGACGTAGAAGAGGACTTATATTGATGAGGAAGAAGGAGAAGACACAAGCATGGCCTCTTTAGGGAAAGCCTTTCACCAAATAGAGGTAAGCACACCAGCTAGGACAATATCCTATGTCACCTAAGACACTAGGGGTTTCTGGAAGGCACAAGTAGCAATCCCTTCTATTAGCACTTCCCAAACACAAGTGAACCCCAAATATTACACACTTGAAGAGGTCAACTTGGGTGAACCTACTAGGGAAGGGAGAAAGAAATTGGAAGATTTAGGGATCAAGCACGCTTGAGGATTCATGAGAAAGCATGAGGAAACCATAAAGTCCTTAACAGAATAGAATGAGGCTTTGAAAAAGTTCATTCATAAAATGGTAGGTCCTATTGATCCAAGTTTCCTGGAGGCCTCATTACAAGTCATATTAGAAAAGAGGGCTACCCCAGACTTACCGGCAGGTTTGACCCCTTCCTTTGTCCAAGCAAGTCCAGACTGGAAAAATGACTTTGAACAGTACAAAGAAGGGGTCATCAAACTAGTGTTTAAGCCTTTCTGAGTCATCTTGGTTGAAGAAAAAAAATTGATAAACCTAATGGAGAATGAGGGTGGATTAGATTCTGAGATAACCAAATGGCAAGTCGCCTTCCAGGACCTAAAGATAATCAAGAGGAAACACTTCCAAATCTTAGTGAAGATATATGAGGGTGAAGAGTTGGACAACTTAGAAACCTGGGTCAAACACATAGCCAAGACAATTAAGGTCTGAGAAGAGTGTTAAACCCACATATTGGAAAAAAGGGAGGAATTCATGGAATGGGTGAAGGAGATAGATGGTTTCTTCATAGGGATTGGCCTTGATCTATACCAGGACCAAGATAAACAGATCTTGCATCCATCAAAAGAGGTGGTTCAATAATTCAAAGATAACCTGGTAGGTATCAATACCAAAGAATCCTTATAATAATTGTTCTACTCCAGGGAAGACATGCAGGTGATGTCAGAAAATGAAGAGGAGATTAAGTTCTTTGCTTCCGAATTGACCATATTTAGAGAGAAGAAAAAATGAAGGGTCAATAAGGTAAAAAGGAAAGATATAAATTACAAAGAAGTTTAGGATATAATACAAAGCCTCCAGGATGCACATCCACAAGTCTTTTCAAACTGACTCCTCAGGATCTTTAGCAAATTTGAAAATGACAGTTTCCACCCTCAGCAATTTTCTTTAGTGGCTAAGTTCTGCCTTTCAGCTTTTCAGCCTTTCAGCCTGTGCAGGTTTTCAACCTTTCAGCCTCCAAAAGGGCCAAAACTTTTGGGCCTCTAGATTTGGGTGCCGACACTTAGCATTTTTTTGGCACTCAAAAAAAAACTTGGGAGGAGAGGACGACGTCCAAAATTTTGAGTGTTTCCAGCGAGATCAATTTTTGCATGGAGTTTGAACTCTAGATCAAATGGGTGACCAACTGGAGTTCATTTTTGAAGGACTAAGGGTCCCCTATCAGTTCCCATTGTAGAAAAAACTCCAGATGAAGATTCCAAGGGATAACTCCAAGATCAAGAAGAAGACATCAATTGCATGCAAAGAAACCCCATCTTCTTTCTCTCTTTTTTCTTGACAAGTTTGATCCCTCTTGCATGGACAAACTGATTATAAATGGATTAAAAATCCATGCAAGTTGTTTAGTATCAGTTAGCAGTAGTTTCTTTTTAGTAAATTTCTAGTTTTAGTTTACTTTCATTAATTTAGACTCTTTGATGCCCTAATTTTGACATTTAGAGTTTGTAGATCAAAACTCTATATATTGTAATCAAAATCAATATAATAGGGTAGGATTCCTAATACAATAAAATCTATAATTTTATGCTTCATTCATGGTGTGAAATTTCTGCTATATATGTGAAAGTGATGAATTTGTGTATTCTTGTTCATTATTCTCAAAGAGCCAATTTTTTATTGTGTTTTGAATCCGCATTTCTATTAGTTGGTTTTTGTTGTTGGCTATCTACCTTGTTGTGACGAATGCGTGGAGAAGACCATCTATTGGGCTTAATGATTAATTTGTCTCATGTGTGTGCACGTCTTGGTGGCTTCATGATTTGATAGGTTTTGAAAATAGTGCATGAATAAATATGGTCTCTCTCCAAACGATTGCACCCATCAAGTATAGAATTGTGACATCGTTTGGTTTATACTTCGTGGGTTTTTTCCAAATCTCTCCATCATTCAATTTGCAAGGGAAGATTGACAATGGCTTATGTCCATTAGGATTTCATTTTCAGCAAGTTTATTTTATTCCTTGTTACCTTACTCTTCTAAATTATGTTTCAAATATGAAAGTAATCATCTAGAAAATACCAAATTGCATCTTTAGCTAAACACAAATCTTGTTAAATTAGAAAATACCAAAAAAAGTACTAAAGTTGTTTTACAGTTTGATGTCTTGAATGTACTAGCAAAGGCCTCCTCATGAACATTCATATTTATCTTCAACTGAGTAACCAAGCAAGTTGTGACCCCACCCCAGAGAACCTTGGGAATAACTTCATTATTCTTTCAAGAGAGGAAATTGAATATCGAAATCCTAGTCGTTGACTTGTGTTAAAACAACGCTCAACAGTACCTAATGATACCATCACTTTGTATTTTTTTCATATGTATGTTCTCACTATATGCTTTAATTAGATGCATTCAATTATATTGTTTTGAGTTAGATAGTTAGGTGTTCACAATATGCATTAGTTACAAGCATTCAAATTCTATGTTTTCAAATTACATTGTTTTAGTGGGATTTTCAATCATGGCGGGGTTTGAGACATTCTCGAGGATTATTGTTAGTTGTACTGAATTGTGGCATGAAAATATCATTTTTTGTCATTGTTCCCTACTACTTTGAGTATTCCTCCAAAATTATTCATATGTCTATGTTTAGTAGGATCTTTAATGATTAATACATGGTGTTGAATTATTTAATTAAAGCCCCTTCATTACGGTAATGCATACATTGTTAGTGGGGCCACATTTGAAACATGTTATATTTATGTCTTATTCTATTTATGAATTGGATAGACTAAATAGTAATGGAATGCATATAGTCAATATAATCATGTACATGTACTGAATGACAACTTAAGAATGCATATTGGACTCAATGATCGAAGAGCAATATATATATATATATGCTTGTATGCATGTGTTGTTCTTCACTATTACATATGAGCTCACCAATAAACAAAATAAACAATGAAAAATTGAAATATAAAATTGAATTGATGAAGCCATCGTAGGAATCAGAAATAAATGGTAAGCAAGTGTAGTATGACATGACCCATTTTTTTCCACTATATTTTCAAATTTAAAATGACCAACCACAAATGAAGAATTCCACATTTTAATTCTTTTATAAGGGGCAATTTTTGTCATCATTTTTATTACACTTCATTGCAAATTCTCTCGGTTTGCGCTGATTATTCTATGTATAATTCAAATCTCACATTAGTAGTCAATACATTAGGATAACATTTATTTCGTGTTTTGATAAATTAGTATCATTGTTGTATGTGTTCACTATATGCATTAGTTAGAGGCTTTGAAGTTATATTGTTTTCAATAAGCTATATTTTTTTTAATAAGTTATACTATTTAACTTAGGTTTTCATAAATCAAATGAAAAGGTGCATTGTGCACCACAAGCTCATTCGTTTTGCATTTTTTCTAGTTCATAACAACCACCTAGATGAAAAAATAGTGTTCTAATGCCCAAATGGACAAATGGGGTGTACATTTATGGTCTTCCATAGCTAAATTGGAATTTTGGAAAGGTTGGGAAAATTTCATAAATCATTACAAGCCATGGATGACAAATATTCTTAGGTGGTTTATACACATATCTCTTCTCTCTCTTGTGACATCTTTTTTTCATTTGGATCGTTCATATAAGTTGTTTATGAACTATGAAATAATTGGAGGAATGCATTTTGGTAAACACAATGCACATTTATCTAGTATTAAAAAATATTACTAAAAGGATTTTATAGATCTCATTTAGTATATTTTTTATATCCTTTAGCACACAATACTTTTTTGGATTGGAGTTTATATCCTCTTAGAATTTTGTGCATGCAATATTTGAATGATATATTTCTCTGGGATCATTATTTCAACCAGTTGTCACAATTGTTTTGCAGGTATGGGAGACAATGAAGAGCTCAACAAGTTTTTTGAATAACATCAATTCCATGTAATTATGTTTGTGAACACACCAATTTGAATTGAGAAATTTTGTTCTTATACAGTGATATTATTTTGTATTTCACTTCTTTATTATTTTTTATGTGATAATATAGATGTATCTTACTTTTTGATTGTTACGATGACTCCCTTTTTGGTAAGTAAAGCTAAAATACATGACAATTACAACATAGAACACATCGGCCACATACAGGTAAATTCTATTGATAATATCACAAAGAACAATTAAGAGGCGGTGAATAAGTTGTTCCTAAACTTCAATTTCAAAACCCTTAAACTTTAAAAATTTCAAGCATAAAACTCCTAAGTTCTGATCTGATTAATTAACCATGAAAAATAGAAGCATCCACAAATCAAAAATGCATCCACAAGGCTTGACACATAGATTTGTATCATGGAAACCTTGTTAGGGGAAAAACCACGGTGGGGTTGATTACCCAATATAAGAAAATACCTTGTTAGAAGTATAAACCTATTACAATAATGGGGAATGCACATGAATTCAGGACCACTGCCTAGAGCTCACTACTCAAATGAAAAGCCTCAAGATACAACCCTAAGGAAGGCTCACTGCCTTAATAAATATCACTACAATGACCAAAGATTTTTTTGAACAGTGAAAATGGCATCTACCATATGTCTAATACAGTTACAATGCAGTGATGGGCTGAAATAAAAACTTATTTTATCCTGGTTTCTCTTGTTTTACTTGGAACTGTCATATGGTTTATGGGTGTTTAAAGGCTCTACTTTTAATAGTTTTACATCTTTTTAAAATAGTATCTGATGACCATATGACATGTGTACTTAAAGACTTTTGGGAAATAATACTTGATGTTTTAAACCATGGTTATCTTTATATTATTCCTTTTTGAATATTTGAAGCATAATAGGTTTCATGCAACCAAGTAGTCTATTTTTCCTACAGAATTGTGATATATCCATATTAATGAAATATGAAGTTTAATAAATGCATGAAGTGTGGAATGGATGTATCTACATGTTCTTGTGCTCCTAACCTTTCACTGCAGGAATAGATAAACAAGGAAGAATGGCCAAGCTAACAGTTAAGTATGTTTCATCAGTTCTTGGACCAAGTCATTCAGTATGGAGTAACAAGGAGGAAAACATTGAAGACTCATTGGTGGCTTAACTGAATTGATCCATATTCCAACTAGATCATTAAGTGGTGCTTTAATGCAAATAAAATCTAGGGTGTTGTTGTCCTATATTCTCTCCTACAGATAAGAAGAAGATTGTTTCTTTATTGTTAACACAATTTCTCCATTTTTCTTTCAATGTAATAAATGTACCCATCTATTTTGTTGGAGGTTGTTAGTTAGTTAGCTAGCTAGTTAGTTGTGAAGTTTTAGTTTAAATAATTTGTTGAAGCCTCTTTGGAGGTTAGCTAGAATATACAGTAGTAGATTAATGATGATGTAGCTATTTTTAGCAATATAGTTTTCACAGTTTCCAGTACTATGTATAATCAATTTCTGTTATATAAATAAAGCAATGATTATTCTAAGTTTATAGTGTGTTGAAGAACTTTGATCCACTCATCTAAGGGGGCCCACTTGGTGAGTGATCCTTTGCAGTTGTTGTAGTTGTTTTTCAATTGTTTGTCTATTCCTGCAGACAAAGAAGGTAGAGTATTTTCCTGCTTGATAGCCATGAACTTAGTTTTTGTAATCTTGTTTCACTATTATTCATGTTTAAGTAGTTGGTAACCAAGTAGGTTTACTTTCAAGCATCTATTTTCCTAAACTTCTCTTTCCAACAATAGTTAGCATGGCCTCAATGGAGACTTAGTGCATACATTTTGCGGAACTATTTCATATTTACGCCCCTGGATTGACATATTAAATGAAACTTTCCATAGGCCAGATAGTTTCTAAATTAAGATGACCAATCTGTGAGTAGAGGTGTCGAATTGATTTATTTATCCATTTGGAAAGGTCTGCATTTTTGGCATCTTTGTTGGGGATGGTGTCAATTTGAGTACCTATTGCAATCATGAATAAATCCTCTAGTTCATTTCATGTTATCTCTACTTTTATTTAGTCAATATATTTGAAAGTTTTATTCTATCTTAAATTGATCAGAAGTTATCAATTTGCATGCATAGAAGAAGAAGAGATGCATTAGGGAGTTTCCTTCCTAGCTACCCTAAAAATCGGTTAGGTGCAAATTCTGTCCCCCAAGAAGAAGAAGAAGATCCATATACTAATGTTGCACATAATTTATCTCCTCTTTATCTTCCTCAGAAGAAGAACCTATTGGTCTAAAAATCTTTGAAGAGCTACTTGAGCCAAATCCTTTTGTTGATATCTTGGTCAATTTCCATATTCGCCCTCCTATGAACCCATCAAATCAAAATCAGGGTGATAACCAACTTGCTTTAGTGATTTATCAACCTAGAGGTCCACCAAGGATGGCAGCAACATTTCCATTTCTTATTACTGAACAACATGACAATAACAACCTTAAGAATATTCCTGCTTTAGTTCTTCCCAAATTGTATGGCTTGGTCATGGAGGAACCTGATACATTCCTCTTTGAATTTGAAATCCTTTGTCAAAGTTTTGACTACATCATTGATGCTCATAGGCTCAAGTTATTCCCTATCACTCTAAAAGAGTCAACTCTTAGATGGTTTATTGCCTAAGGGGGTAATGTTGTGCATGATTGGGATGAGATGAAGGCAAAAATCTTATCAAAGTACAAAGAATACTGTAGAGGAAATGATATGAGAGGAGATGATATTTTTAGAATGCATAAAAAAGAAGATGAAAGCTTGAAGGATTACATATCAAGGTTTCTATTCATCCTACAAAAGTCCACACACTATCAGTTGAATGAAGAATCACAAAAATAACTCTTTTTTAAGGGGATCAATGATGGTTGCACTGAAGAATTGGAATTGATGGAAGAAGGAGATATCACCCAATCAACTTGGGATGATATCGAGAAAATATGTCTTAACTACTCAAGAGAAGTTGTTAAAAAAGGAAGAGGCTATAACTCTATTATAAGAAAATCAAATGGTAATGGAGTGTCAAGGACATAAATCACTCACCTATTGTCTGAATTCAAGAAAGACATTATCAACAATATGGCCA
Source organism: Thuja plicata (assembly GCA_018584345.1). Lineage (NCBI taxonomy): Eukaryota > Viridiplantae > Streptophyta > Pinopsida > Cupressales > Cupressaceae > Thuja > Thuja plicata. Next base: position 731,269 of record MU224368.1, read on the forward strand.
CATAGTTGGACACCATGCAAGCCAAAAAGAAGCATGAAGAAGTGGAGGCAATTCTTGTTGAGTATTGCCCTCACTGCAAACAAAACAAGAAAGATTAAAGATGCAAAATGGTGGCTAATATAGAGCCAAAGCATATACCTAATGAGTTCAACCTAGTAGAAGGAGACGATGATAAGGTCTTCTATGTTACTCAAAGGAGACCATGGGCTCTAAGGAAAGGTATGCCACAAGATCTCTTTAATTTTAGTGGTCCCTTTTCAAATTCTACTTTTGGTAATCAGTGGAAACCTTAATTTAATCCTAATCCTTGAAATTATCAGTCCCAAACTTAGAATAACCCACAACCTTAGTGGCCAAACTATCAAAATACTTCACCTCAATGGAAAAACCCTATAGGGAATTGGTAGCAAGCCCAAAATAATTGACATCACTTCCATATCAGTGACAACCACTACAAGGTACTTGGCAATAATCACCTTAGTGGCTGAGGCCTACCCCAGGCCGTCATGGCTCAACATTGATTTTCTTGACTATGCTCTTTAGTTGATATTGATTTTGAGATACTTAGACTTATTGGACCTATGTTATTATTTGAGGATTTGTTAAATCCTATGCTACATTTTTTCAACACTTTGATTATGATGTTAATACACTTATGTGATGCTTAATGTTAGTTAATTAAAATTACTCCTATGATTAAGTTCTTGATGATGCAATTTGATGGATACTTATTAGATGTTATTAGGATGCAAATTGATTAAGGAACTCATGTTTATGCATATTGGGATTAAATGCATATGTTGTTTAAGTTATGATGAATCATTGGAAAATGAAAAATCTTAGTGAATATATGTTTGATTTATATCATTTATAATGCTATGTTTTATATGGTGATTTATTGGAGTACTGATGTTTCCAATGATTGTGCAAGAGATTGACCATGGTTCTAAAATGGTGAATCAAGAATGAACCTATGTTAATTATGTAAAGCTAAGGTTCTGTCTAAATAAAGAGACAAGAACCTCATTTTTATGTGCTTTATTCATAAATGTAATATGTATGATTGTATTTAAATTTAATTTGTAAATGTGTAATCATTCATGACTTATGTGTTAATTGTGTTGTGTCACTTGAAACATGTGTATTATGTGTTGGCATGGATTATAAATGTAACTAGGATAGGTATGACACCAACTAGAGGATTAATATGTAAATTTCGCATGCTTACCCTAAGGTTAAGAAACATTAGACTGAGTCAAGTTAGTTGAATTTCGTAGGTTAACTTCAGGTGAGGTTTAGGAGGGTCAAATAAGCTTCCAGAAGGTAGTTAGGGTCAAAATTAACTACCCCACTTGGTACCCTAGGGGTTAGGGGTAAATTTTAGGTAATTACAAGGCTCATAAATCATTTATAGCACCTCCAAAATATATCATAATGAAAGTGGCGAAAATTAGAGTTCATGAAATTTGGTCAAGTCATCTCCTCTTTCTTATGTGAGTCTTTAACTCCATTTCTAAGGGGGAATGCAAGTGGGGAGATGGGATGGGCTTGAGTCACTTCCCCATTAATGAATATTAGATATTTGTGGAGTAGAAGCCTTTTTAAGGAGATTTTGGAGGAAGGATAGGGTTGTTCACCCACTCTCTACTCTTAGAGACTTCTTGTTTTGGAAGGGGACTTGGAGAGAAAGGAGAAAGGATAAAGTGGAAAAACCTACTCAAACTTGCCCATTTGCCTTAAAGCTTAGATTTCTAGGTTGGTTTCATATCTTCCATATGTTATTAGAGTAAATTTTATTATGTTGTGTTGAAAGCTTGGTTGATTCTTTCATGGAGTTTATGTTCTCTGGTGATGATCCTCATTGATGTCATGGGGTGTTTTTGGTTGTTTTATTTTCATGTTATTTTTTTTATTTGTGCTATGAAATTTTTAAAGGGAGTCTTCAAGGCACACTCACCCTTGGGAGGGAAGAGTAACCTTGAAGGGGTGAAAGGTGAGTGACAATCCAAGTAGTGTAGAGTCTCCCATGTTTGGAGGGATAAACATGGATGTTTTGATCTCCATGATGCCAAGCTTGCCTATGGGAATTTGGGGGCCATAAGGAGTAATTTTTTGTCTTGAAGCCATGGTTCTGATTATTGAGGAGAAGGGATGTTGCAAGTGGTTTTGAGCCCATGTGTGGCACTTGTTTCTTTCTTTTTTCTTGACTTATCCTCCAAGGTATATGGTCCACTTTCACCCCCACTGTAAATGGTCTTTTGGAGACCTTTATAAAACCCTAGGTATGGGTGCTTTCCTTTGTGTTTCTTGTTGTGAGTTCTGGTGTAGTTAATGGCTTGTTGTCACCTATTCATTTTGGGTTCCCCAAGCTCGGGGGTGACCTTGTAAAGGCCTAGGTTGGGAGGTGAGCCTCCATGCTCAACCTATTATGCTTATGCAGGTGTAGCTGGAATCTCAAGGAAGGTCTTGTAGAAGTTTTTTTGAAACATATTTTGATGCTCTCATGTTCTAAGCTTTACAATCAGTTTTATTTCCAAGCTCGTGTTGATTAAATTTGGAGCTTTGTAGTTTAGGTGTAAAAGAAATATGTAAATCTGTATTTTTTAATGCAAGGCAATTGTGAAAATTGTATTTTTGAGTGAAGGAAAGCAAATTGTAAAAGTTGTATTTGTATTTGGATTTATTAATATGTAAATGATAAGAAAATTTTCTCCTATTCTTGCAATATTATTGTTGAATTATTATGTTCAAGTTGTTATATTGTTGTTATGAAAGCAATTTATTAAGAAAGGAATGGTTCAACTTTCATTGTATCCTAGCATTTAATGTTGAAACTAAATATTGTATTGAAAAAGGAAAATTAGATTTAATGTTCTCATACATGTATATGTTTAAATGATCTATTATATTATTATGAAATACCCTTATATTTAAATATAGTTGAATTGAAATAATATTTTCACCAAGTTAAAAAATAGTATATGGTGGATCATACCTGAACAAAAAATGGCTCTGCTCTCGCGACTGAATTTTTGACTCTGCACTATCGATTCATTGGACTCTTAATTGAGTTTCTTCTCGAAGACAAGATATGATCTGAAAGGCTCTCACCCTCCTTCAGCTTTAAGTTTTTCAGGTCTCAATGAAAATTTTTCGTTCTCAAGTAAGCTCAAGGAAGACTCTGTGTTCTTTTCCCCTAGAGCTCCTCCTAGGGTTTTTTCATGAGAAAGATGCCTTCCAATTTTGGCAGATCCATGGATTCCTGCTTAATTTCAAAATGCCAAATGGGTCCATTAGAATAAGAAATCTGCTTCAAACCCTCACCCTCAAAATTTTGCCTTCTCATTACCCATTAATAACAACATCTCATGCCTTCAACCTCTGGATTTAAATCAAAATCCAAACAACCTAAAATATTCCCCTCCCCATAAGCACACTAACCCTAAATTGTAGAAACCCTATAGGATTTGGAATCATGATCCTTCCATTCAACCAAGTCATTCTCCCAAACCCTCAAAAATTACATCCCCTCCTCAATTTCCTTACCCCCACCGCATCAAAGAAACCTTTCTAACATCCCTCCATAGACAAATATGCCCATTAATCTCTCTTACGGCTCTCCAACTTCTTCAATACCCGCTAACATGACCTATACTCCTCCTCATTGAAGAAGTATGCCATACTCTAATAGATGCCTTGTTGAGGATGCAGTTCCTTGGAGATCTCAGATGGCTTAATGGAAAAAAATCAAGAGATCTGTGCATCTTGTGGGGTGATCTATAGATGGAATGGAGTCGGTTCTTCCCCTGAAAACATTGCATCCTGGCTTGAACATAAGCTAAATAATAAGGTAAGTATGATTATCCTTCCTGAGAATTTCATTTTCTTGATATGTAGCAATAAAGACCTTAAAGCAAAACTGCTTCGCGAAGGATGCCCTAGTTACAAAAACATCAGTTTTACAATGCTAGATTGTGTTCCTTTTTAAAATCCTCTTAAATTAAAAGATATTTTAGTTGAAAGATTTATTTTACTTATAAACATGCCGGTTGAATTCCTAAATCATGAACTTCTTAGGAAAATTGGGAATCTATATGGTAAATTCATAGGGTTTGTATATACAAATTTTTTGTATTTCAAAAAAGAAATTATTGTTAGAATGAATCTGAATATAAAAACTCTTAAACCTGTAATCATTAAAGGTAAATCCTCCACCCACATAATCAACCCAAAAATTTCTCATGCTTACCTATATATAGATGAACTAGATATCTCAATTGGTGAAGCAGCTCCTCGGCCTACAAATGAGTTTATATCGAAATCCACCAAACCCTACAAGCTCAATATCACTTTCGCTGAAGACAGAGGTGGCTTTCCGGTTGCCCCAATAATATATTCTAACCAGCATGTTTCCTCCCCCAAAATGACCCATGTTACCAATCTCCAAACACCCAATATATGAAAAACCCCTCTTGATCAACCATCTTTACCTAATGTGCTCACTCATCCCTGTGTTGTTTCACATGTTGATCCAGAACTTAAGCTCTTTGCTTGCCCTAATATTCCATATACTATATTATAAAGTTCTCATCCAAAAACAATAATTCAAGCCCCTATAATAGGAAAACCTATTAATTCAGAACCCCCAGAGTCCAAAATGATCTTTTTACTGAACTGCTCTATCTCAACTGAAATAAAGGGTTTGGAAGAACATTCAAATCAGATCCTGCAGGATCAAATCTTGGATAATGTACTCCAGGATAAAGAACCCACCGAAAAGGAAAAAATTCATGAAGATGTTGAAACCATAGCCAATTACATAGGGGAATCCTTAACTGATGAATTGATGGATCATTTTTTGGATGAGATCTACGATAATGAGGAACTGAACCTACAAAGAAGGCTCCTCATTGAAGGGATAATTTCTACAGAACCTGAGGAAGATGTATTTGAAGAATAGTTAGTTAATCTAGAAAACTGGGAAAAAATTGATCCAAAATCTCTTGGCATTGTTGTTATCAAAGACAGTCGATGCTCCCCTGAATGTGCAAAAACCTCTAAAAAGAGAGGCAGAAAACCAAATTCCAAGCTCAGAACACTGGCTGGAGAAGCAATAGGGAAAATTAAAATTACCTCGCTTTTGAATGCAGGGAAGGGGAAGAGCCTGCCCAGGCAGCCATGAACAGCCTTACTTGGAATGTTAGGGGCATGAATGCCCCTAACAAGAAGTGAATTATCCTTCACTGCATTAAAAATTCTCAACCAGATATAATTTTAATTCAGGAAACAAAAATGGATAAAATAGAGATGAAAATTTTTAAAAAAAGATTAGGATTTAGAGATCTAGAGGAATCCCCTACAATTGGGGCCTCTGGGGTTTTAGCAATTATTTGGGATCCTCGAGGCCTCTCCATTAAAATTGTAGAAAGAAGAAATTATTGGATGTGTGCAAAAGTTAAGAGCTTTAGGAACAATCTGACATTTAATATCATAAATGTATATGGCCCTACCCAAAATAGAGATAAAATAATAGTATATAATGAAATTGAGGCTTACCTTAATCTTCTTTCAAATGAATTATGTCTCATTGGAAGAGACTTCAATGTAATTATTAAAACCACTGACAAGAAGGGTGGCAATATCATTCTACCGAGGGTTGCCTATGACTTCATTAATTGGAAAGAAATATTATCTCTCCTATAAATTACCACCGAGGAGAACTCCTTCACTTGGAACAATAGGAGGCAAGGTTTCTGCAATATCACAGAAAAATTAGATAGATTCTTCCTTAAAGGAAGCCTTTCCCACTCCATTGATACCTTTTCAGCTAATATCCTTCCTATATCTAGTTCTAATCACTTCCTGGTACAACTGAGTATCCTCGTGGAATCTAAACCTAAGAAATGCCCCTTTAAATTTGAACAAACGTGGCTCCAAGATCCTAACATTATGAGTCTAATAGAACAATGGTGGAATGAACCTAGTCTGAAAGGCTCAAAATTGTTCATTGTAGTTAACAAACTGAAAATCATTAAACGTAAATTGCTAGAATGGAACTCTAAAATTTTGGTAACATCTTTGAATCAAAATTACATCTTGAAGAAGAACTGAAGGTGTTAAACTCTCAATTTATTCAGTTAGGTATGAATGAGGAGCTATACCTAAAAGAGAAAGCACTCATTCTTGATTATGAGGATATACTAGCTAAAGAAGAAATTTTCTGGAAACAAAAATCTCGGGAATCCTGGCTTGCTGCTGGTGATAGAAACACAAAATTATTTCATAAAAACACCAAACAAATAAGATGTATTAATAGAATATCTTGTATAAAGGATGCATTGGGAATTAAGATCGGGGATCCTAAATACATTGCAAGAAAAATTGTCCATTACTTTAATAATATCCTTAATAACTTTGAGAGCTCCAATCTGAATAAATAAATAGAATTACTTAAGAATATCCCTAAAATCTTAACCAAACAACATAAAAAAATGTTGACTAAAACATTTACGATAGAGGAGATCAAAACAACACTTTTTCAAATAAATCCCTCAGCCCAGATGGATTCTCAGCCATTTTCTTTCAGAAATGTTGGAACTTCATTGGGAAAGAGATCATGGAGGCCTTGGAAGGGGTCAAAACCTCAGGCCAAATACTTGAGAATTCAATAACACTTCATTTCTCTCATCCCCAAAAAAGATAAACCTGAAATCCCTAGCGACTATAGACCAATTGCTCTCTACAATACATTATACAAATTACTAACTAAGACTCTATCCCTTAGACTCCAAAAACTTCTCCCTTTGATCATCAGTGAGGAATAGAATGGCTTTGTCCCTAGTAGATCCATCTTTGATGGTGTCATCATTGATAATGAAGCCATTCACTCTATCCAAACAAGCAAAAACCCTAGCATGCTTATTAAGCTAGATATTCAAAAGGCTTATGATAAGGTAGACTAGAGATTCCTCTTCAAATGTCTAGAGGCATTTGGGTTTACTAAGAGTTGGATCAACCTAATCTTTGAATGCATCTCCACACCAATGATCTCGATCCTAATAAATGAGACTCCAGAAGGATTTTTCAACATTTCTAGAGGTTTGAGGCAGGGTGACCCAATTTTCCCCTTTTTATTTATCATCTTGGCTGAAGCCTTAGGATGTACTATTTCCAAGGAGAAGGAATCAAGATCTCTAAAGGGTATAGCTATAACAAGAGACCTAGAACCTACTACCCACCAAAATTTTTAGATGATACAGTGTTGTATGGAGAAAGCAATAGATCTGAGGCAAGAGCCTTCATGAGAATCCTGGAGATGTACTCCCTGGCCTCTGGTCAAGAAATCAACTAGAATAAATTAGAAGTTTTCTTCTTTAACACGGATAGTTCATTAGAAGCAGACATATGTCATATTATTAATTTTAAAAAGGGTGTGCTTCCCTATAAATACTTGGGCCTTCCTTTAGAGAAAGGCAATAGATCCTCAGCATTATGGAATCCCATAATAGACAAAATTAAGAACAAAATTCTGACATGGAAAGGAAGATGGATTTCCTCAACTGGGAGAGCTACCATGGTCTGATCTATGCTGGCAGCTATGCCAAAATACTAGTTGTCCTGCATTCAACTCCCCGTAAACAAACAAAATGAATTGAACAAGCACCTTAGGAATTTTTGCTGGCAAGGCAGTGGAGTGAAGAACAAAATCCCCCTGATCTCCTAGGACAAAGTATGCACCCCTAAGGATGTGGGTGGTGTTGGCTTGAAAAACATTGTTGACCAAGGGAAAGCCTTGGGTGCCAAGTTTATCTACAGAATGTATAGGAACCCAGAATCCAAATGGGCCAAAATTTTGAACTCAAAGTATTTCTGTGATAACTCCTCTATTAACATTTTTAGATAAAGTAACCCCCCAAAGGGCTCTAGGATCTGGAACTTTATGTTGGAATGTCTTCACATCATTATGAATAAGCTAACTTGGAACCTAGGAAATGGAAAAGAAGCCCTTTTTTGGTCAAACTCCTAGGAAGGATATAACATTCTGGAAAAAGAATTAAACAATCCAGATCTCAAAAAATGCCTAGAAGAAAGGATGGGCTCCCACTTCATAAACTAAACCTCCTTCAACGGTGAAGAATGGATATGGAAATCATTTAAGGAGACATATATTTCACCAGAAGAGGATGAACTTCTTGCAGATATTCTCAGGAAAAGGAAATTTTTTCTTAATAACAATATGGATAGACTGGTTTGGGATGGCTCGAAAAGTGGGGAATACAATACAAGAGAGGGATACAACCTCATCAACAGACTTCATAATAGATCTAAAACTGACATCCCTATTAACCTATGTTGGAACAAAAATTGTCTCCTTGAAGCTGGCCTTTGCTCTTGGCTTGCCCTTAGCTATAAACTCCTCATGGAAGAAAGATTCAAAAAAATGGGATTCTTAGGACCTAGTAGATGTCCTATTTGTGAAAGACAGGAAGAAGACATCGACCACTTATTCCTTAACTGCATTTTTTCTAACCAATGTTGGAAATGACTCTCAAAAATCTTAGGATGGCTTTATGCCTTCCCTAATTCCCTCTTGGCAATGCTTCAACGTTGGCTTGCTATTAAAAAAGGGAGTATTTATGTAAATTTATGGATTGTGGCCCCCTCAATTCTCATTTGGGAAATCTGGAAAGAGAGAAACAAGAGAATTTTTAAGGAAGAGAAATTAGATCATAAGCAAATTATTAACAAAATCAAAGCTGCCATCATTGAAACCATCAACTCTAAAATAGCCAATTATCATAAGGTAGATCTCTCCATGAGTCATTGGGATGAAAAGATGCATGGAAATTGGATTGGTCTTTCCTACCACCATTTATTGGTATAGGTAACCCCGAGAAGGAACTAAAATGCAAAGATTATAAATGGTCTTTACCATCAGAAGGTTGGTTTAATCTTAACTTTGATGGAGCATCCCAGGGCAACCCCGAAGAGGCAGGAATTGGATGCAGTATTCATGAATGCATGGGCTCAAAAAAGGATTCTTTAGCTTCCCACATTATATTTGAGACTGACAATTGGGCTAAAATAATGGCTCTAGTTACAGGTCTCCAATTATGCAAAAACTTAGGAATTGAAAATTTAGAAATTGAGGGGGATTATGCAATTATTATTAACGCCTTAAGAAAAAGAAGTACACCGAACTAGAAACTTAATTCCCTCCTCTCATAGGCCCTAACCTTATGTCAGTCATTCAAAAATATAACCATGAACCACATCTACCAAGAAGGAAATGGAAGAGAAGATCAACTGGCCAACTTAGGAGTAGATGGCATCTCCCCATCTTAAAGCCATCACCTTGCGAATAGCCCAAGAATCAATGTAAACATCCCTCCAACTCTAATCTGCATCTGATCTCAGTAATTTGGTCACATTAAGGTTTTCATATATGTATAAAGATATGCAGGTGTGTGGGTATGTATGTATATAGATAGGGATGTATGTATGTATGTAGGTATGCATGCATATTCATATGTTTATACATATACTGATCACCTCCCTTCTTCTCTTGCAAACATTCACTGCTTAATTTTTTCACCTGCTCCAATCCATAGGAACATATAATGCTTACACACACGATTTCTTCTCCTTTTTACATATATTTATATTCATTTTATATACTTATACATACATTAATATATACACACACATATATATTTTAATACTTATATATTGGTATATATTTATATTCTCACCCAAACATATATACATAGTGATATATAATTATTAACACGTATATATATACTCTCTTTTGAGTCATATATAGGTTTTAATATTTATTCTTACTTATATATATATGCAGATTTCTATATACATATATACTCGCATACACTCATAGATATATATATATATATATATATACATTTATACAAACATATAATTCTTGTTTCTGCATTCCAGAAGTAGGTACACGATTCATTTGCAGAGAAATTATTCATTTTGATTTATATCCCTTATGAGAAGTATCAGCCCAGATGTACTAACTCATACTAATATTTTTTTCGTTCTCTTGCCACCAAAATACACTCACTCTTATATACATAATTTTATAAAACATACTCACTTATAATTATATTTTATATTTCTACGCACTTTAGATATATAAATATAATTAAAATATATACATTATATATATATATATATATATATATATCTCCAGTTATACTTATATACGTATAACTATTCTCTTATAAATATTTAAACTATCATACCATCTTTCATAATTATTATAATCTCAAATAGATTTAATCTTATCCAAATAACAATATTGTTGCCAATTTTCTCTCCTAAGTCTTGACCCTATGCTCAGTGTTAAGTTTAGAAGCAACTTCTCCCTTTGGTTAGAAATGCCTATTCTTTTGGCAAAAAATAGACTATTAATACAGACTGATCTTATAGATTCGCACTAAACATCATATGATCCTCATATCAATTAGAGGTATGTACATGACAACCTTCAACAAATCAAGATGAGTAACCATTAATTATGAATTACCTTACTATAACATCTCCTAAAATCATCAACATTGTGAGCTAATGGCAATAAATCACATCAAAGTACTTGCTTTAGATAAATGGTTGTCCATCAGCTGCCTTGCGCAACAAGACTCAACCTCTTCTGACATATGAGATGAGTTAATCAATTAAAATAGTTAACTTCATTTATTACATCATCTCTCACACCAATGAAAGTTTTTATTTAGGGTTTTACCAACCCAAATAAAATTCATAAACTCTTTTATACTGGGAATAGCTACAACGCTCATTATTATTAAAGAATTGCTTCTGAATAGAAGAAGGATGGAGACCAATATCAAACTCATTGTCCTGGAGGATAAGTACCTCTGAGCCTTTATAGGTCCTATCAAACCAAAAAGGTGGGATAAACTACTCGATATAGACGATCTGGGAAAAAGGGATATGGAACAAATCATGGGGGAGGAATCCTTCAACTGTGACTATGTGCATAGAGTTAATTGCGACATTGTTAGCACCTTTTCTGCAATCCTTCTCACTTTGAAAGTCCCTAAAGGTGATGTTATCTCGACCACATGCATTCAACTCTTCAAAAATAAATATGGTAATGGTATTTTTCTGGCTATTAATAGTGTCAATAATGAATTAATGATTCCCTTTCCGGATGACTATATGGAAAGCCCTATGGGCTCGTTGGTTAACCAAGCCCATTGTGTCAAAGGGCCAATTTTGGTCTTTAAAGATAATAAAATCTTTGAAGATAGATTGGGCATAATCAGAAGGAATGTGGACTTCCTCCTGAAATAGCTTAGGGTAACATTGTGTGATGATGTTAAGTGGGTTAAAGAGTATCTGGATGTCGAAGGTTTTAAGGTTGATACCAACTTTGGCTCCATGACACTTGAGGACATTCAAATGTTCCCACTAGCTATTCTAAGGAAAATGACCAAAGGGTTCAAAGCCATTAAAGGCAAAAGGAGATTTGGCACGAGCCTTGAGGATTCTGATGAGGACAAAGAAGAACTGGTCTTTCATACTCCTATGAGAAGGAAATTATAGCTTTTTAGTTCTAAAGTTATGAACAATGCCCTTCTGGAAACTTATACAGTTATATTTTCCATATACGCTAGAACTTTGGATGCTCTTTTTGTTATTATCAACATTAACTAACAATATAAGTATTATAAGTTTTTCTTCAGTAGATTAAGTTAGATACTGCTAGTTAGCTGAAATGGGGTTTGCGGTTAAAAGTGGTAGCTCAGTACTTTTCAATCATACTCTCGATCTAATCTTTTAGTTAAGTAACTTTCAGATGCTCAAGTAAAGCATATATATATATATATATACATATATATGTATGTATATATACATATATATGTATGTATA
>MU224368.1:758296-777326 GCA_018584345.1 Thuja plicata
CACATGTATGTATGTATATATACACATATGTGCATGTGTGTATATATACACACATGTATACACACCATATTCAAAGAAATTAAAAAATAAAGAATTAAAATTCCTTATGCATCTTCTCATTCATCTTTTGGGTGAACCAAACGGGTCAGACCATATTCCAGATTTCATTTTGAGGATAAGCATCTTCCTGAATATGCAGCATCTTCCTGAATTGAGCATATCCAGGATATGGTATTCCAGTACCCAAACGGGCCCTAAGGATTTCTAGGGCTGGGTTAGGGTTAAGTATCTCTTTAATTTTATATTATTATTCTTTTGAAAGAGGCGGATTTCAAAAGTCATTCATTACAGTTTAGATTTGCCATACTTGACTTAGAAGATATCTTAATTTTAGATATTAATTTTTTGATATTTTAATTATTCTATTAATTTCCTTAAAAAAATGGACTCCAAAGTCAAATCAAATTTGAAGGATAGTTGTAATTGTTGACTTTCTGGGGTAGTTGTTTATTGAAAATTACAACTACTTATATTTTTAATGAGTTATTAAACTAACATTAATATAACTCATTTAAAATTGTTTCATTAATACTCATATTGGAATATTATATTAAAGGGTAGATTAATGATATATTATTTAACGAAGAATTGGCATTAAAATTTATGGAGGTTATTATATGTTTAAACCAAGTTACTAGTCAAATATTGAAATAATATTTAGTTATAAATCCTATTAGTCAAACTAACTTTAGAAAGTTATTTATTAACTTTATGTGAAATTCAATCAGTACGATTTATTAAGATTATTCTTTAAGCTTAATTGGCTAAATTTAATAAATAGATTTATTTATACATTTTTTTTAAAGCAAAAGTGGGCAAGCCACTATATATATTATTATTTATAAACTGATTCGAAAGCTCATCCAGGAAAGAATCAACAAGAAAACCTGGACTCATCACTTATTATAAAATTTTGACCCATAATATTTTCAACACCATGACATAATCGAGGGGGCAAAGTTCAAAATTATGAGGAATACTTAAACTATCTAAACCTAACCACTAAACCAGCCACATGGGCTCAAAAAATTACACACATGTTTCGATATGAGTTGATTACAAAATTTAATGCTCGAACATCTACATTTGGCTCACAAGCTGTCACTCACTGCAAGTGGATCACTCCTCCAACTCTGCAGCCTCATTTTGTGGACATTCAACTTGAGTTTAAAAATTCCATCCTTCATTCCAATCATCTGCTGAGTCCGTAGGAGTAGGCCTCTCCCAGCCAGTACCATGAAGTGTCAAAGCATTCGAAATCCAACTTGAAGGAGCTGCAGGCTTGGAGTCCCATCCACTCCTATGTTCCGAATATGCAACCGATTCCCACCCAGATTCAACAGCAGTGTCAGGTTGGAGTGGCCAAAATGGAGTATCTACACTTCCAAATTCTATATTCAAGCTTTGATTTCACAGAGCAAGCACAACCTTGGGTGTGTCCTTTGAGGCATCACCTTCTTTCCAGAAATTCCACTCATTTGAGTGAATCGGCATTTTCCATTTTGAATGCCAAAGTTTAGAGAAACATTTTGGAGAAGAAGGATTCAGTAACCCTATAATGTCCAAAAGGGCACCCACTGTCTTTCTCACCCTACACTCCAACTACACACCAAGCACCCACGTAGTAGCTTTGAGAATGCCATTCAAATGCTTGATATTTTGACAGTCAAGCGTGCGTTTTAATCCCGTCAAAAGTTGCCATAAAATCATGAAATTGTAGAAGTTGTTGGCAAGTGAAAAAACCCCCCACAAGAGCTTTCCCATTCCATAAATCATAATTTTGCATAGCCACCTGAAGGTTATTCCCAATCCAAAATTGCTTTTGAACAATTTTAAACGCAATTCTTTCCACCAAATGCGCAGATTGTGTCAAATCCATCACGTTGGAAAGAAATATTGATACCAACTAAGGAGGGTAATAGAATTTCTTGGAGGTGGGACTAAAGTGCTCATCACCAATTACCTATTTGATTGCTCATTTGGTTGAGGCTGAGTGGGTGATGAACAACCCATCAAGAACAGAGTCGCCGATAATTTAAGGTAGCACTTCTTCCTCGACCCTTGGCACTAACCAAATTTGATAGTTCTTGTGCTGCACCTCTCTGTGAAATTGAGAACATGAGTCACAATAGACATAGACCTCAGCGAGAGCTGCTATTGCACAATTTTATAATGTTCCAATATATAATGAGCCCTGTATAAACAGAAAAACTCCAACACTTATGGATTCCAAAAAGATTTAATCCGTTCATTTATTGTTTTCTATGCCTTTTAGTGTCTCATCCCACTTGGATTGGTTTACACGTGTGGGCTGAAATGATCCATGAGATATACATGTGATCAATGATCTTTCACCAATTCCTGTTAATTTGAGCCCCGTATTGAATCCACCATGCATCCCTATGATATCATGCTAAGAGATCATTTTTTATTATTCCTTAACCACAATTTTGGGTGCTTGTACGAATCCGCAGAATACTGAAATGGAAATAAATTTCATTCGTTGTCAAGTGGTTTATCAGTATTAATCAGATTATAGAGGTCATCATTCTTTGTAATGAGCTCAATTGAGGTAGCTGCTGAAGTCATTTTCCCATCACATCCCAAATTCGATAGCATGTCTACTACTTTGTTGCCTTCATGGAGTGTGTGGGAGAAAGTTACTTCTTGGAATTTATCTAATAGGGACCAAATTTGTTTGAAAATATACTTAAGATGCCAAGAAGTAGAGTGTCTTTTTACACACACATTGATTATGACTAAAGAATCACCTTCAACTTGCAAGTACTCAAATCCTCCCTGCTTGGCAAGAATTAATCCCGAGAATAATGTGTGTGCTTCAGCAATATTATTTGTACCATGAGGTAGGGGTGAGGCTGTTAGCGTTAAAATGTCACCTTTATAATTTCTAATGCAAGCCCCCATTCCTGACTTACCTGGGTTTCCTTAGGATGCCTCGTCAAAATTTAATTTGACTAAATCCAGTGAGGGTGGATTCCATTTAACCTCTGATCTATCAATTTTACTTGTGTTTTGCTTTACAATTGCACACCCAAAGGGAATAAAGAGTCTTTTCCACACTCACATAATTAAGCTATCCCAATGAGTAACAACTGGATTGAAATTACATTTATTCAATTTGGCATTGATGACTTTTGATATAGATTTATCAATGCCATCAAGAACTACTTTAATTGGAGAGGAGACCTTCCTGAATATGCGTTTATTTCTTTCCCACCAAATGGCCTATACAACTAAAGTTGGTGTGCATTTCCAAATACAGTTGAAGAGGGACTTTGAGTATAGGTCTGGCCATGACTAGAAGAGCTCCCAAATATTGTTTGGAAGAGGGGTGCTGAAGTCCAATTTACATAGAATGAATAGCCAACATTGTTGTGCAAATGGGCAAGTCATAAATAAATGATCTAATATTTCATTTGGGCCATCACACAACAAGCATTTAAATGGTGGTTCTATTTGGAATTTGTCTAACCTCTCACTTGTCAGGACTCTATGATTAATTGCAAGCCAGGAAAAGTAGCTTGCTTTTGGTAGAACAATGTGGTTCCTACAAAAGGAGAAAGCCTGTGAAGGAGTCTTTTCTGACCCAATTTGCTACAGTAGTTTATATCCCTCTTTAATTGAGTAATTTCCATCTAATGTCAGAGCCCAGATTAGTTTATCCTCATTTGAAGAAAGGTATACATTTCTCATAGATAATATGTCTCTGAAGGTATTCTTCTCTTGGTCACTTAGTGGTAATTCCTCTGGATCCTTCCAAATGACCTTACCTGAGAATCTACACACTGTTGAAATGTAATGGATAAGTTGAATTCCCCAATTGTGTTCTGAAGCCTCTTTAACTGTTATGACATTTTGAATTATGGAAAGAGGGGGTTTTCCATTCCATGAGTCTCTCCAGAACTTTACACTACAGCCATTATTAACCTCCCAAGATACATACTTCACAATAATATCTCTAGATGAAGACGTGAAATTCCAAATGGCTGAACCTTTGGGAGGATTTTGAATTGAAATTATTCGTGAAGGTTCATTATTGTCAAGGTGTTTCTGCTGCATAATTTGACACCATTTATTGTGGGGTTTTGAATACATTTTCCAAATTAGTTTACCACCAAATTCCTCATTTCTTCTTGCTAGGTCGTGCACCCCTGCACCACCTACTGCAGGTATATGTGACATATCTTGTAAAGATATTAGAGGTATTTTCTTTTCTTCTTTCATATTCATTGTCCAGAGAAATTGTCTAATAAGGGTATGAATCTTTTGTAAAATGGAAGGAGCCTTAAGAACTACTAAATAATAATTTGGGATGGTTGATAGTACTGACTTGATAAGTAGGATTCTGCCTAACAAAGATAGCCATCTGGCTTTCCAAGCTAATATTCTGCCCTTAATACATTCCAGAACCGAAGACCAATAAGTTGCTTTGTTGGAGCCCATGAAAAAGGGGATACCAAGGTACATGGAAGGCAAGAAATCCTCTAAAAATCCAAGAATCTGAACAATTTTGTCTGATATAACTTTATTAGTGTTAAATAAGTAAATCTTGGATTTTTGTGCATTGATACTTTGTCCCGAGACTGTGGAATATAACTGAAGAGTATGTTTAATTTGTCTTGCCTCATGAACATTTTAATTCCCAAACAAAAGAGTATCATCAGCAAATAATGAGTGTGTGATGGAGATAGTGGTGCCACCAATATGCGCTCCCTTCCAAGACCCTATTGCATTCTTTTTCTGTATGACTCTACTGAATGCTTCTGCCATGATGATAAAGAGTACTGGGGATATGGGGTCTCCTTGTCTAACTCCTTGTGTAGAGGAGAAGAAGCCCGATGGTTTACCATTAATGATTACAGTAAACTAGGCTCCCGAGATGCATGCTCTGATCCAATTACACCAGCCATTAGAAAAACCCATCTTTTGCAGAACTTTAAATAAGAAACTCCAGCAAACTCTATCATAGGATTTCATCATATCCAATTTGATAACAAAGTTGGATGAATGATTCATATTAATGGAATACAACACCTCATGTGCTACTAGAGCCCCTTCCATAGTTTCACAACCTGGCACAAATCCCCCTTGTTTAGAGGAAATAATGTTATGAATAAGATGTTGCATCTGCAAGTATATGGCCTTTGTAATGATCTTATAAGTGATGTTACAGAGAGAAATTGGTCAAAAATCTGCAAATGTCTTAGGCTCCTTAATTTTTGGAATGATAGCAATGTTGGTGGTATTGAAATACTTTAGCATGCTTTTATGCTTCCTTGACTCTTCCACTACTGCTAATAAGTCCCAACCAATAACCTCCCAGTAGCTCTAGAAGAAAAGAGCTATGAATCCATCCACCCCAGGTGCTTTATCTAGAGGAAATGAGAAAATGACTCTACAAAGTTCTTGGATGGAAAAGGGGGCCATAAGAATATCATTCTCCAGTAGGGATACCATTGATGGGATGTCATCCAGAATCTCCTTCAATTTCTCATCTGTGGGAGAAGGGTCTATACCTGGAGCTAACAGATTTTTGAAAAAATTAACTCCTTCCTCATGAATGCCTTGGGCATTTGAAATAATGTTTCCCAAATTCACCTCAGTTATTTTGAATATTGTTTTTTCTGCCCTTTTTTGTGTGGCTGAGGCATGGAAGAATTTTGTATTTTTATCCCCCTCTTGCAACCATAACTCCCTGGATTTTTGCCTCCAATACTCCTCTTCCTTGTTGCATAACTCATCCCAATCATGTTGGAGATATTTTTTTTATGGTAGGAGTCATTGTTCATATAATTTTGATTAATTTGGTTGTGAATAAGAGACAATTTTTTCTTTACTTCCTCTTTTTGTTGAAAAATATTCTTGAAGACATGTTCATTCCACTGTTTGATATTTTTCTTGATATGTTTCAACTTCATTGCAAACTGATTCATTTTAGAACCTTTAACAAAAGGAGAGCTTATCCACCACTGATTCAAGAGAGGGAGAAAGTGTGGATGACGGAGCCACATTCTTTTAAACTTAAAAGATGTTTGGTGTTTTTTATCAGCAATTCCTAACTTGTTGATGATAAGTGAAATAGGAAAGTGATCAGATCCTAGGACAGCCATAATTTATGACTGAATTTGAACATTCTAGAGCTTCCACTCTTGTGAAAGTAGGAACCTATCCAATCTAACAAAAATCTGAGTAAACCCTACTCTCTTGTTTGTCCATGTAAAGGATCCTTGAGTGGGATGAATATCCATAAGATTGTTATTGTCAACAAAGCAGGAAAAGTCTTGAATAGTTTTGATAGGTTGAATAATACCCCCTGTTTTCTCTGATTGATTCAAAATTGCATTGAAATCTCTACCAAGTGTGATATTTTAAGAGTCTTGACTCTAAATCAGCCTAGTGAGGACATCCCACAGCCTCAATTTGTCCTGAGTTAAAGAAGGGTCGTAGACATTTATTAGAATAAAACTCATATCAAATTCTATCATATTGAGGAGTTGCCAGTTATGGTCCTGCTGAATGAGTTGACCTTGAATCTTTTGGGGGTTCTAGAGAACTACCAATCCTTCTGAAGCTCCCAGCCCTTGGGAGTGTGAAGAAACCCAGTTGGGCCATTTAGCTATTGTGTTATTGAACTTCTCTTGAGAGAGTTTTATTTCCTGAAGCATGATAATGTCTGCATTCATAGAATCAAGAGTTGATTTGATTCTACATCTTTTGTCAGAGGCATTGATGCCTCTAACATTCCATGAGTTGATCTTCATATCTGACAAGGATAACCTCATGTTCTCCTTGTCATGCGTTTGGTAACAACAAAGTTGTTATCTAAAGTAGACTAGATGCCTGCATCAATTTCCATCTTAGTCTTCATGTCCTTTGTACGACCTCTTGTCTTAGGTGTTTTGGGGGTGTTTAGGCATTGTGCAGGTGACTGTTCTATTATTTATACATTAATATTATTGTTATAATTAAATAATCAATTTTATGATATTTTAATATTAATGTAATTATCTTTAGTGATCTTTTAAAAGTGGTTTATTTAAGTGAGGTTATTATTACTAAAATTATTATTGATTCTTCTATAACCCTAGTTCAAAATTAATCTTTTTGGAAATGATTTAAAGACCAATATATTTTAAGTGTCTAAGTGGATTACCATAGTCAAACCTAGTCAACTACTCATCCACCCTAAACACTTCTGCTAGATGACAATTGGAGACTTTAAATCTAGAGGGAGGTTGACCAAGTCAACATCAATCATGATACCACTTGAACCTAGTTAGGGTTCTCAATAGATAGCAGGGAACTACAAACTACACCTAGCTAGTCAACCTTCAAAACATGTACATGTGCAAACATAGATAACTTTAAGCTTTTAAAAAAAAAATGTTGGTGTGTTTTTTCCCATCTTTTGGGCATGACAGTGGTGGGGTGGTAAGCAATGGCCTAACCAATCATTTGGTTTCCTATGGCAACCTTAGCACCAACTTTAATGCCACCTCCTCCTCCCACTGCAAATACATCTCCCAAAAAGTCTACGTAGCTTCAAGTACATAAAACACCTAATCCCAATAATAAACCCCAGCAAAAACAAGTCTATTCCATAGACCCAAATCAACATCCTGCATATGCTCTACATGTTAGTGACATCCACCTCAGGTCAGGCACTATACTTCCAACACCATCTTCTCATGTTATAACAAAGGTACCCTTAGAGGAATTATCCCAAGAAGAATATGTTGAACAATCTATTCAACCAACCTTAATGCAGCATAGTCAACAGTCTAAGTTACCTACCAAGACTCCTCCATTTCCTCGTAGACTTGATAATGAGGTAGCTCATCCATAGGAAGAGTCTACTTTTGACATTATTGACAAATTGAAACACATTTGTGTTAATATGCCCCTATTTCAAGATATAAAATAAGTTCTTATCTATAGTAAAGAAATTAGGGAGACTTGTTTAAAGAAGCTAGGACGAAAGAAGAAAGATCCTAAAGTTGTCCATGTATTGGGCCAGTTGTCTGACTTAATTCTTGAGAAGGCCTCCATTCCTAAATACTATGATCATGGTAGTCCAGTTAGTCAACATTATTATTAATGGGGTTCAGGTCAAGAATGCATTAGTTGACTTAGCGACGACCATTAATGTTATGATTAAAGACATCATGCAATATCTTAATATTACCAGCTTAAGAGCCACTCCCAAATTCCTGCAACTTGCAGATATTTATATAGTTGAACCTGATGGTATGGTAGAAGATTTGGTTGTTACCCTTGATTCTCGGGAATACCTTGTTGATTTCATGATCATTTCACCCAAGGCAACATTGGGCGGTTATCCAGTTATATTGGGAAGACCTTGGCTTGCTACTATTAATTCCTTCATAGCATGTAGGTCAGGAAATATGACTATTTTAGATGGTTTATCCACTAAGAAGCTTTATCTCTATTCTCCTGTACAACCTCAACTTGATGAAGAGTGGGCCTTATGGCCAGATATAGGGGAAGAAGGGGATGCGATCAATTTTGTCCAGCAGGTTATGATGACAAAAAGAGTACCTTTCATTGGAATCCAAGAACAAGATGACATCATGTCTAGCATTATTCAGAATCACTATGGAGTAGCTCACCAATTGTGTGAAACTATCCCATGTCCCTTGAAGACCATTATTCCACCTTATCCTTAACCACAGTTTCCTACAACAACAGACTACTTGCATACCTTATGGCTACATGAAGTGCACTCAGCTAGTCTAAGTGAATTTTCTATAGTAGAATTGGCTGCACCAATTAAAGTTGCTCCTGGAAAATGTATAAACATTAATAAAGGTCTAACTCCATCATAACAAGAGTCCATGATCAGATTATTGTAGACTCATCAACAAGATTTTTCATGGGACTATAGTGACATGAAAGGATTAGATCCTAAAATATGTACTCATAAGATATATATATCAATGAAGACTTCAAACTAGTTAGGAAACCCTAGAGGAGGATCAATCCTGCTCTCAGGGAGATAGTCAAAGGAGAATTGTAGAAGTTGTTGAATGGAGGTTTTATCTATCCTATTTAAGATAGTTAGTGGGTCTCACCTCTTGTCATAGTTCCTAAGAAAGGAGTGAAATGGAGAGTATGTGTAAACTATAGGGAGCTTAATTTTGCTACCAAAAAGGATGAATTCTCTCTTCCCTTCATAGATTAAGTCTTAGATAATTTTGAAGGAAATCAATACTTCTCATTCTTGGATGAGTTTAATGGTTACAATCATATTAGGATTACTCCAGAGGACCAAGATAAAACTACATTCACATTCCCCTAGGGAGGCTTTTCCTACTCTGTTGTTCCTTTTGGCGTTTGTAATGCCTCAACAACATTTCAAAGAGCAGTCATTAGAATCTTTTTTGATATCTCTCATGAATGTATGTAAATCTAAATGAATGAATTTACTGCTTATGGCTCAACTTTTGAAGAAGAAAAAACCAATTTAGGCAGAGTGTTGCAGAGATGTGAACACCACAATTTGTCTTTAAATAGTGAAAAGTGCTTCATGATGATGCAAGGAGTCATCTTGGGACATTATATCTATGTCGCGGGAATTCAAGTGGATACATCTAAAATTAAGGTGATTTCTAATATTGTTGTCCCTACTAAACAAAAGGAGGGAAGAATTTTCTTGGGTCAGTAGGATACTATAGGAGGTTTATTAAAGATTTCAATCAAATTTCAGTGCCATTGTATAATCTTTTGTAGAAGAAAGTTGAGTTTGAATGGACATCAGGTTGTAGTACAACTTTTGATAGTCTCAAAGCAACTCTGACCCAAGCTCCCATGTTAAGAGGACCAAATTGGTCATTACCATTCCATATTCATATTGATGCTTTTGAGTATGTCATAGGAGATATTATAGGAAAGAAAGAAGGATCGATTGAGCATTTCATCTACTATGTTAGCAAGAATCTCCAAGGACCTGAATTCAACTATACTGTCACTGAAAAAGAAATGTTCACAGTCATCTATGCTCTTAACATATTCAGGCATTACATAACTAAGTATAAAATATTTGTACACATAGATCATGCATCAATAAAGTATCTCATGAAAAAACATTCTTTGTAGAAAGGTTAGCAAGGTGGCTATTGGTAATGCATGAATTTGATATCACAATTATTGACAAGCCTAGGAAAGCTAATGTAGTGGCTAATTTTCTATCTAGACTAAATGTAAAATATGATCCTACAGACATTGATGATACCTTTCTAAATGATAACTTATATTCCATAACTTCTCACAACCCTTGGTAAGCAGACATAGCCAATTACTTAGTTATTGGCAGGACTCCGCCTCACTTTTCACCAAAGGAAAGAAGGTTACTTGTTGAGAAGAGTTTCAACTTATCCTAGATAGAAGATTGCATATTTTATACTGGTCTGGACCAGATCATGAGAAGATTTGTATGAGAGGATGAGACATATGATATCTTGCATGATTGTCATGATAAACCATGTGGTGATCACTTTGTAGTCAATAGAACAACCACAAAAATTATCAATACATGATACTACTGGCCAAATTTACATAAGGATGCAAAAAATATACTAGGAAGTGTGATAGGTGTCAAAGGATAAGTAAACCAACTAGATAAAATAAAATTCCTTTATTTTCCCAACTCTTTGTGATTCAATTTGACTAATGGTGCCTAGACTTTGTAGGGCCGATTGAACCATCGTAAAATGGAAGGTCCTATATTCTGGTATGTAAAGACTATGTATTTAAATGGGTTGAAGCTAGACCATGAAGCATGAAAGGGACAATAAGGTTTTGGAATTTATATATGAGGATATTTTCACAAGGTACGGAGTTCTAAGAGAAATAGTAATAGACTAAGGATCTCAGTTTACTTCCACCTTGATTACAACCTTGGTTAATAAATACAACATCAAGCACATGAAATCATCACCTTACCATCCTCAGGCCAATGGGAAAGTAGAAGTCACAAATAGAGAGATTGAATCTATCCTTACTAAGACAATTGCACTCCATAAAAGGGATTGGGCCAGTAGATTGCAAGAAGTCATATGGGCCTACCGAACTACTTGGAAAACTACCACAGGCTTCACACCATTTGAGTTAGTGTATGGAAAAACAACTGTTATGCCCATTGAATTTGAGCATAAAACACTTAGATCAACTTTAAACTTGGAGATGGATCTCACCACTACTCAAAAGGGTCCAATCCTACAGCTGAATGCTTTGGATGAACACAAAAAGTGGGGCCTTCTGTACACAAAGATTATACATAATCAATGGAAGAATTGGCATGAAAAGTATATCAAGGAAAATAAATTTCAACATGGAGATTGGGATCTTCTCTATGATTATATATATAAATATAGTCCAAGTAAATTCCAATCCCACTGGTTGGGACCATATAAAATCATTGAAGTCTTTTTCAATGGCTCAGTGCAACTAACCACAATTGATCATGTGATATCCAAACTATTTGTCAATGACAATCATTTAAAATTGTATAACAAGCCAACTAGCAGATCAGATTTAATGCAGAAATTCAAGGAGGATTGGTCCTCTAAATTTCCTACAGCCGAAGAAGTAGGACTGCATGTCCTCCATTCTTCTCTCTAGGATTGCCAAAGTCATGATGTCATATAAATATATCCACATTCTATGGAAGTATCTTTTCTTCATAATAAATTATCATCCCCGTACCATTATCTTTTTCTCCCACATCATCATCACTTCATCATGACTTTCCCAACTCCACTTCCAATTATTCTTTCAAAGTAGACATGTAACTCATTCATTGATTATAAAGGAAACAAGTGTGAATAATGTATGTTGATCATTTATTCTACTCAAGTGCATTTATTTAACTCTAATTCCATTTATATCGATATGTCATATGGTTGTTAGAAATTATCCTATGTTTCACCTTCTTTAATAGGTGAACCTATTGTTTTGTTAAGGTTGGGGGTAACGCTTGTGTGTCACCTTGCATGTCATGTCTAGACAGATTGCATTATGTAACCAACCATATTATGTAAATATTATTAGAGGGAAAGTATATGTGAATGACATTTGATGTGATGGTTGAAGCGAGTTCAATCTTTTTAATACTCATTCATATTTTATCCCTCATATCACCTCCTGCGGCCAATGTGTTACTATCTCAGCTGCAATATTTTTTGAATGTAGTGTAAGCTTTAATGGTTTCAATTTTATTTTGGTGGTAAAAGAGAAAACCAAGGTATTTGCAGAAGGAGAGAGTGCAGATTATTAGAGTGATGAGGAAGCTGAAGGATTGTTGATTTTCAAAAATTGTCTTCCAAGAATTTTTTAGTCTTGTAGTTGTTTGTGAGCCATTTGTGAAGGGTTTTGTGCAAAATTGAGTTTTAGCATGGGAGGACCTCCTATCCATCAAGAACCAACCATTCACATTGTCTATCTTCAGGACCAAGAGTTCTGACAAGTATTCCAAGATTGTGGTTGGCTAGATTATTTCTTAAAGATGACATTGCCCTAGAACTTTCCCAAACACTTAGGAATGATGAAGCCAACATGAAAGAGTTAAGAGTAAATATCACTTAATGATGTATAGCTGAAATGACTAGATTTCTAGCAGCTAGAGAAGCCTTTCTAGAGTTAAAATATGTAAGAACATCTCGTGCTCAATTCACTCATGTAGACGACCATGCTCTAGAGGTGGATAAGTAAGGCACAAAGAGACTATCAATACCATGTGATTATATACAAATAGATACTTATGTGATAAAATACCTAACTTGTGAGGGTAGGTAGTCATGTCTTCATTATCTTCACTTCAAGTTACTCAGTCATATACGTTATGGAAAAAGGATGAATGTTCCCAATATTCTATTCAAACTACTTCTGAACGGTGTCAGTGAAGTCCAAAAAGGTAAGCTTAAATATCTATAACACCACTCTTTGATAAGATTTTGGTAGAAAAGATTATTAATTAAGTCTCCAATATATCTTGGCAAGAATTTTTAGCTATTAGGAGGTGCACATTAAGGAATGTAGGTCCTACCAGACAACCATTAACCCATAGGGTTTGTACACCTGAAGGAACCTATAAAGTTATGAAAGAACCATCCTCATCAGGGGTGCAGAATGAAGCACCTCCTACAACTGAACCTCATGCATAAAAAAAACTAACCTAATAAGATAAAACACACCCCACCAAGGCCTAACATTGAGATCTCTCCACAAAATTTTGTGAGGAATAGGTCTACAACAAAGAAAAATGAGAGAAAGGAGAAGGAGATCGAACAAGAGGAGGAAAGGGTAGAAAAACAAGATACTATAAAAACCTCTCCTAGTTCTGAAAGGAAAAGGATTGTTAAAAAAGGCCTTCCTGCAATCACTACATAGACCAAGAAACCTCCAAGAAAATATAGTAAATTAAAGTCCTCTGAGGTTAGTGAGGAGACACCTAATAGGATAAAGTCCTCTGAGGTTAGTGAGGAGACTTCTATTAATGTTGAATCCTCTGATTCTATGGAAGAGAGTGATGGTTTAGATACCTATCAAGGAGAAGATGACATACCAAAGGAACCAATAGAGGAAAATTTTCCACAGGAAGAGCCAAATATTTTTATGGAAGAAGATCATATACAACAAGGCCAAGATTTGGATGGTCTTACTAATCTGTTTGTTACAACACAATAAATGGATGAGACTGCTATAGTTGTTTGGAAAGGGGGTCTAATAAATGTAACCATGGAGGACCCACAAGAAGAAGAGGGAGAAATAGATACTCCTGGTATTTCTACGCCACTTATTGCAGGCTTAAACCTATATAAAGAATTTTTATTAAAATAGAGTCAGTGGGAGTTGAAAAAAGCTAGCCTACAGAGGGTAATTGATAATCAAAGGATTGAGATTAAGAATAAGGATGATGAGATCACTAAGTTAAAGGATAGGATCACTACTATCATGAAAATGGTTCTTGAGCTTATGCAATGTAGATAACCTTCTAGAGTATACACCCTTTATTTAAAAATAGCATTATTTAAATTTTAGGTTGATGAACGTTGTCCAAGGATTAAATCCTTCTCTGGAAGGAGCTGAAGAATTCTATGAGAAATTCAATTCCTCTCTTGCATCCATAAATAACTTACTATGTGAGTTATATTTGCATAATTTTTTTATTCCTCATAATTTTACATATAATCCACTTGCATGTATTAGAGATTTACAACTATGAGCATTCATGTTGTGGATTCAAAATGATATTACTAGGGAAATGGAGGCTGGTCCACATAGATAAGAGGAAATAGATTCTCCCTTATAGTTAAGATTGGAATTCAAGGAAGAAATAACATTGTATTATGACTAGTTGTGGTTATTTATAGAGGAGACTCATAGGAACATAATTCAATCTTTAAGAGAAGAGGTATTCCTAGAATATGAGATGGCTAGACATGAAGGGAAATTAGTCCTTGGACCCATTATCTAGCACTATAAAAAAATTTTTGTGGGTCTCCAAGATGTTGAACTTTATTCACCATAGAACTACCTAGTAGCAACCTAGAGAGCACCTAGGAATATACAATTGGCCCGCATAAAGTAAGAACATTGGCTTCCACTCATGTTCCAGCCCCACTTCTATTGTGGCTACTCTTCATAATGATATTTGATGGGAATGCATATGATGTGGATTCTGAAAGGACTAGATGGGACAAGATGGATAAAAATGAAGGATACTACTGGAATTTGGCCAAAGGAGGAGCAGGACAGGGATCAACCCGTGACTTTAGAATGAATGCAGGGATAAGGAATTTCTCCATTTCTAGAGGACCAAAAATAAGTTAGGTTCAGGGGAAATTATGGGTTGAAATAAAAACCTATTTTTTCCTAGTTTCTCTTTTTTTTCTTGGAACTGTCATAGGGTTTATGGGTGTTTAAAGACTCTGATTTTAATAGTTTGTCTTTTTTAAACAATATATGATGAATATATGACATGTGTGTTGGAAAGTGATGCATTTTGGAGTGTTATGGGACACTTGAGGGTTTTCATTTATGGAAACACATCTGGTATGATGATTGCTTGGAGTTGTTTACAGTTTTGGAGATGCAGATAGCAAAATGACTTAGTACAGTAATGAGTAAGATAGAGAATAACAGTATAGTTTTGGACAATGTATATAGTATATGATGTTTGATTCCATGCAATATTAGAGGAAGAAATTTTAGAATGTGTATGATCTTCGGTTAAGGTTGCTTGAGTTTTGGTATTAATCGCAGTGAGTTATAGTGTTTTGAAGTCATGCGAAGATAGAGTAACAGAGAAATAGGGCAGATGAGTAGTCATGATTATTAAGGGAGTATGAGATGGAATCCAAACATGCCAGGTTGGATTGAGAATGTAGATTACCTATTATTTGGTAGTATAAGCTCTCTGACTTTGTATTTACTCTTTGCACAAGTATTGATTTTATTTTGTAATGTATTAGAGAGTCGACTGAATGATGTAACACACACACACACACACAAACATATATATGAAGAGATTTTTGTTAAGCGAAGGATGTGAAAGTAAAAGAGGTAGTGATGGGATGATATAAAGTAGATGGAATGCATATCAAATAGTTGTGAGCTATAACATGAACTATCTAAGCATAGTTGATGCTTGTAATGTTTATTTATGAGATTGTAACATAACTATTTCTGATTGTAAGAGTTGTTTTCTCAGTGTACCTTTAACAGGGTTTTGTATTCCCCTAACAAGGAAATGTGCTAATGTAATGCTCAGCTCCTAATAGGGCTAGGTATCCTAACATGGACACTATACTTTTAGTGCATATTTGTGAGTACCGTCCCCACCAGGGTTTTCCCTTGGCCAATGTTTCCTCAAAAACAATTCATGGTGTTATGAGTTATGTGTTATGTGATTATGTTCTTTTCAATTTATTAATTGTATGGTTAAGTTAGAATTTATTAAGCTCATGTTTGAAGTGTTGTAATATTGATTCACCCCCTCTCAGTATTACTGAATCCTAACAATTGGTATCAAAGTTGTTGGCCCTTGGAGAGAAAGTTTAACAGCTTAAGGGAGATCAAGATGGATTCTGAAAGTTTGGTGGAAAACTTTGAAGCAACACTTGAAGACCTTGACAAAAATAAAGAAGAGAATGATGAGTTGAGATTCAATTTGAGAAGAGCTGAGGGGTTCATTAAGAAACTAAAAGATCAACTTGAAATTTCCAAAAGTCAGAGATGAAATCTTATGGTTCAGATAAAAGAGGATTCAGACAATGATATTTCAGATCAGATAAAATAACTTGAACAAGAGAATGATACTTTAAAGCTTAATCATGAAATTATGGTGAAAGAGATTTGACAAGAAAAGGATGCTAAAAAAAATTTAAGAAGCTTTGAAGGATGCTAATATTCTGATGGGACAAATGCAGACTGAACTTGATCACTACAAGAACAAGTATCTGGAATTAGAGAAATATAATTAGATCATAAAAGGTGAACTTGTTGAGGCAAAGAAACACATTGAGAGACTTCACATGAGTAGTAACTTGATCGATGAACAAAGAGAAAGACAAAAACCTGAAGGAGACATGACTGGTTTTGGCTTCGATGAAGTTGAATGTTCCAAGAATAAAGAAGAAAATTCTGATGCAAAGATTGATGGAGAAAAAGATACTCTTGAAGAACCTAAAGAAAAAATCAGACCTTTCATAGGTAGATGTTTTGGATGTAAAAAGGTTGGATACATGAAGAGAGATTGGAGAGGTAAATCCCCTTTCAAACCTTTTTCTTGTTATTGCTTTAATTGTCATGCATATGAGCACAAGAAAGCTGAATGTAGGAAACCCGATCAATCTAGATACATATAAGATAACATTAGGAAAGAGTCAGTAGCTAAAACCACATGTTACAAATGTAATAACCTTGGGCACATCACAAGGTATTGTAAGTTGTAGGTAAATCAAAATAGATCACCTCCAAAAAGGAGCCTCTGCAAGTTGGCCCGTGGATCCCTTGTTTTTTGTGCTTTGCAGTAGGAGGACCTGTGGCCCTCTGTACTACTTGCATGGCGTGGATAGTGTCCTTGTTCTCTGCTTTCTTTCATTTGTATGGTTTTTCTTTTAGGTTTTTCCATTTTTTGTTCTCTCATTTTTTTTCTTGCACTCGTGTGTGTGCCCTTGATGCACCTATTTTGATCATTTTTTGTCCCCATTTCAGCTTTGTTCGTTTGAGAGTGCCATTATTTTGAGTTATGAGAGCCATTTAGTTGCAAGATTTTTTGTGTTGACATGATTTTCTCTCTGATGGACGCAGAGGTTCTTAATGATGGAAATGACGGCTCCAAGGGAAATAAGAAGGAATGAATGCAAAATATTAAAGCAGCCAGTGCACAGGTTAAACCATCTTACAAAGCGGTTGTTGTAGAAGAAACAATTTTACCAGAGGCAGCACAATTTATAGTAGTTGACAACAATGGAAGAGAACCATCGTGTCCCGATGGAGATAGACAGAGAGGAGGTAACTCTAGAGGCCCAACAGAATGTGTGGGAGAGGGTAAAGTTGGAGGAGAGGAAGGTAAGATCCCGTCGCCCAGCCCCAAGGTTCTCAATCTCTCTCTAAACATGGAAATGGTAAATGCTATAAAATATGAGCAATCCCATTTAAAAAATGTAGTAATTTTCTTTGTTTGCATGAATATGAAGTTTCTCCCTTCCAGGAAGTTCCTAGATGACTGGATAGGGAATGTTTGGGGCAAAAAACTAGGCTTAATGGTTAGTTTTAGTCATATGGTGCAAAGGGGTTTATTTGTTATATTTTTCAAAAATCATTCTATGCAAGAAAAAGCCTTAAATAAAGGACTATGGAATGTTGGACAAACTATTTTCAGAGCTCTCCTGTGGGCTCCTAGTTTTAACTTAGACAACGTTGTTTCCCGGGCATCCCCTTCGTGGATTGAAAT
Organism: Thuja plicata; assembly: GCA_018584345.1. Classification (NCBI taxonomy): domain Eukaryota; kingdom Viridiplantae; phylum Streptophyta; class Pinopsida; order Cupressales; family Cupressaceae; genus Thuja; species Thuja plicata. The sequence goes on from MU224368.1 coordinate 776,355, forward strand.
TAGAAATGTGCAACTAGAATTCTGGCATTTTATTCCTCTTCTCCTCAAACCCCTAGGCTGGGTGCTTCAAGTTGAAGAGGCCAGAGTAACCCTTCCTCACCTCAATGATCCTGCCCTTGTCATTCTGAACCCAGAGGTTACCTTTCACAACAAAATTGTAATGGAAATTGATGGAGAAAAAGTTTTTTGGCCCACGATTAAGCTAGGGGACATTGGAGCCTGCTTCCATTGCAAACTCAATGGACACAACAGATGGGACTGTCCTCTCCTTAAGAATATTCAAAATACCTTTAATGGAGAAGAACTAAACAATAAAGACAATAACCTCGTGCCCAACTTGAATGTTGAAAATGATAATCAGAACACACAAAGGAAAGATGATATTGTCGCGAACACCAATAAGAATAATAGGGTTAAGAAAAAGGCTACAGTTGACTCCCACCTGGACAAATTTGTATCCCTTTCCAACCCTCTATTTGAAGATGACTTTGTTGTCCAAATGGCTACCCTGAACAAAAAGGTTCCGAACCCTTTTGCATGTCAGCCACAATACATTCCTGTTCCTAGAGAAAAAGTGAACGAGGATAATGCCCCATTCCAAAATTCTCAGCAAATGGCCTTATCCAAAATTTTAAAAAAAAATGCCAAGATTTTATCTAAACAACATATGGTTGGACAAGGTGAGGTTTGTTTTGATGACATGACTCCCGTTACACCTATCACTCACCTTGTGGATGAAAACCAGAACCTAAATTTTGGTGAGGAGGACCCATGGTCTCCTATTGATAACCTAGCCTTGACAGTACATAGTGGAAAAGACAATGAGGAGGATGGCTTTGTAGAAGTGATCTCCAAGAACAAGAAACAAAAAACTTATGAAAGGAGCAACAATCTGAAAAATAGTGGTAAAAACCTTAGAATCAGGAACAAGGAATTTCCAGAGTGCTTTAAAAAACTCTATCAAAACCCTAA
>MU224368.1:793761-836290 GCA_018584345.1 Thuja plicata
TATTACACATTTACTTAATTAAATAAATTACAATCATACACCACACTTTTACGAATAAAAAGACAATACAACGAGGTCCATGTCTCTTTATATAGACAGGGCCTTAGCATCACAGTTTTCACATAGGCCCATTCCTGAATCCCCGATTAGTACCATGGTCAACTTTCTTGCACACTCATTGCACACATCAATAGGTCCAATAAATCATAAAAATAATAGAATACATAATGTAAGTTGAACACACATTCACTCACACTTGCATCAATGATTATTGAACTTAACAATATCTGCATTTATTCCACATGCATAAACATAACTTTTAATAAATTTGCATCTTGATTATATCTAACATCCACATACTAATCCAATATACAAAACCATCAAAACCAAGTTTTGTAGGGAAATCTGCATCACTAACATAGAGTATTATATATATTCCATGATTACATATTCAGGTGTTGTTTTATAAGTAAATTTTTCAACAATCCATAGAGTTTTATATGTGTCCCAATAGTCCAACTCTAAAAAAATCTATATTGAAAGAAGAACATATAAATGATAAATAGTACTAAGCTTATGTCGGACTAGGGTAGGCCACACATGTTAAAGGATACAAACCCTGTTAGGGGTATACAAGGAGCTCACTACTCTTACAATACAAAATTGTCTTTTACAATGATTTATCAGAAAGTGAACTATACAAGTATATGCTATGCTCAAGTAGTCCCATTTATGGCTAGCACATCCTTTGTCTAATTCTAACATCACAATGCATCTATCTATTCCACACATATCTTTGCATCTCAAAACATCTTCACATATATACTCGATCTCATAACTCTTCTAGTCGGCTCACAAATACATCACAAAACCTGTCCAACACTTAATAAAATAGAAAATACATAGGCAGTGAACATACATCAACAAAATTAGGGTAGGAACTAAACCAAATCCAAAGTATCACTTCTAGATTCCACATTATACACCCTTAAATATCACAACCACTTATTTGCCATGTTTCACTACTGCACTGTCTTTGCATAACTTCAACAAGTTGTAACTCTCCCTAGTCAACTCCAAAATGAAAGAGACCTTAACTAAAGGTCTACTACATCCCATGATACATTCCTCTAATCTCATGGGACTTAAGTCATCACATACTGTGCTCTCTAAGAAAAACTATGTAATTGTACCATGTCGATTGCTTCCCGGACTTAGTCATTTTTCAAAAACAAAATCTCCAAAATTGGAATGTAAAACCAAGTGACCTGCCAATAAGTAGTGTTTCCATAAATGACAACCTCTATGTATGCTCATCAGGCCACTTGCCAATAATTTCCCCCTCTGGCATTGATGGCAACACTTAGTGAAAAATGACTATGTATCAAATGCCAAACTACACTTCTGACTATACATTTTTCATACTACACTTATTACTCCCCCTTTGACATCAATGGAAGAGGTATACTAAAAAATATATCTATATACATATCAAAATTTTAGATTTTCTCGCCAAAAACTCATACCATATGAAGAATATCTTGAAAAGATATTTCCAAGATCTTTGAATCTGCTTTCCATATCTTCTCCAAAGTCTTATCTACATGAATAATACTATTCAAAGAAAATGATGATATCTCTACATCCTTTAGTACCATAGGTAGAGCTTCATTAAGGAACTTCTTCATTGTATCAATGCCCTCAAGGTGTTTCTCTAGAATTGATAGTTTAAGAGTAAGCATAATCCTCATTATAGAAAATCTTCCCAACACTCTTGACTTATCAATTTCAAGCACATTGATTTTGTCCACTAACCTGGACACTTCCTTATCCATCTCAAAAACAAATTGTGAGGAGGACTCACAATTCTTTTCCAAGTCATCCAATGTCTTCTCATCATTATGGATTATATCCACCACATTCTGTACATGCCTAGAAGAGTTTATGTAGTAGTTGTACATATTATTTCCATGCTTAATGCAAGACCTAATACCAGAGATAGTGATATCTAATATACTGATATCCCACTTTACTGACTGGCATATCTCCTCTAACTTATTTTCCATGCATTCTCTCTCAACTTTCATAGTACCGACCTTCTCCAAAGAAGTAAAGTTAACATCAAAGTCATCAAGGACTTTGTTCAAGCTAACCACCGTGTCATTTCCTTGAAAGGTGAAAGGTAAGGATAGAATTTTGTTTATTCTATCAATAACCTTGTCCAATACCTTTGTATTTTTCTCTTTCCTCTATTATGATCTCTCCTTAGCCTTAGCAAAGGATATGAATGACAACTTCATAAATACATCCTCATCCATGCCATCAACATAAGTTTTCATAGGTTTATCATCACTTGCCAACAACAGAGTTCAAGAGATAGGAATGGATACATTAGTTTCTTTCTTAGCTTCTTCCTTAGTCTCATCTTCCTTCTTTACCTCAACCAAACTCTCTTTAAGTTCTTCCTTAGTGTCTTGATCTTTTTTGTCAGTAGCTCCTTTTATTTCTTCTCCAATCAATGTGCTAGGATTGACTATACTATGTTCATTACTACCATTTGCCTCAGTAATTGTATCAACAATTCCTTGAAAGGGGTCACCAATATCCTGTGAAGTGGCCAAAGACATAGGCACACCAACAACAAAAAAATATCATTTCTTAACTATATTGAAGAACTGGTTACTATCATCTTCATCCTTAGATGAGTCAATGTGTACTTCTGCAGACTTAGAAGACTCTCCTTTGAGAATGGTTTTGGGATTAGTAGCCTTTTTCTTGGGAGGTGAAGACTCTTCTAGTTTAACTTCCATTAATACCTTATCAATAGCCTTATTAGTTTCTTCAATTACTTCATCATACTTTCTCCCCATAATCTTTATCAATCTATTTTTTACTCTCATCATGGGCTTAATGACTTTCATTATTCTGTCATGCTCAACAAGTAAAACAATAAGTAGCATTTTTTCTATGGATTTAACTCTTATTTGTTCATCTTCTTTAAGTGCTAACAACTTCCTTACTTCCAATTTATAATACAAATCTTTTGGAATACTACCTTTTATTTCAAGTAGATTCCTTTTAAACACTTGCATATGATTAATAACAATGTCTTCAATCAGACTTTTGTCATTATCATTGTAACTCTCATAGTATTTAGGAAATTGATTCAACTTTCCTTGATCGACTATCCCATTTTCCAAAATCCTTAGATCAGGTTTCCAAAGTTGTCTCTCAGCTGGTTTATCTTCATTTTTCTCCTTTGTTTTCTGCTCTTCAATCTTCTTTTCTTCTTTATTTTCTTCTTCTTTCTTCTCCACACCAGTCCTCTTCCTTTTAGGTGGTGAGTTTTGTTTAGAGGACCTTATCCTTCTCACAGGAATCTTTTTTGCCTTCACTATCTCAGTCATGCTTGTTCTCTGCGATGTCCTCTTAGGTGGTCTAGGACTGGTATTAGGTACATCGACCACAGTAGGAGGTGAGTCAAAAACCTCTATAGCTTCAGGAGGTGGAAGGGATGCAGGAGTAGTGCTCACCAATCCAAAATATCCTTCTGCTATCTTATATCTAACCTCTTTCATCTCATCTATGTTTATACCTTCCTTCTCTCCAACATTATCAACCTTTTTCTCAATCTTTCTTTTTCTTGCTACCCTAGTTTGTTAATCTCTAATTTTGGCAGAGTTTTCTTCATAAGTGCCCCATCTTTATTATGAAGAATCAATCTCATAAGATATAACATGTTCTAATTTCATGGTAAGAACCTATGCACTAACCTCATAACCCCTAGAATAACTCCATTTCTTAATTGGTTCAACTGCCTCGAATCATACACAATCAGTTTCAACCATGAAACAATTTGTATCTTTGTATTTCTCAATTGTTTCCTTAGGGATTCTCACTCTTTCCTTCATTTTTCTTTGAAGAATTTTAAACATTGTGAATATTTCTCCATCAATCCATGTACTATTTTTCCTTCTATAATTGTTAGTTACTTGAATACTAGTGGGTTGACTGTCTTTCCATTCCGTAGGGTGCATTCCGGGAAACCTATGAACTATGTGAATATACATATGTATTAGTAGAGATCCAAACTTGAATGCTTTTTATTTATCTTGCTTGTTTTTCTTAACATTCTCTAGGAATTGATGTCTTATTACTTCGCACAAGTTGTATTTCAGGTTTCCCTTCGCCATTTTATAAGCCATCATGATAACACCCGTGAAAACTAAATTAGGTTAGATGTTGTAATGAAGTTTGTACCCAAAAACCATAGAAATCAATCTCCAATCTTTTTGAAAGATGTAAGAAATAGTCATTGCCCTCTTTTCCCGCTTAGAATGTGTTAGGGTTTCAACTTGTTTCTTTGTGCTCTTCTCTGCAATAGGGATAATGCCAGTGTTATCCAACCCAGTCACATCATGAATCAACTTGCTAAAGATCTTAATAGGTTGCTCACCTATCCATAGAAACTGGTCATGGACTCTCCTAAGAACAATCTTAATCCATTCTTCCTCATCAAACTTATATATTTTTTCCATTTGCATGATACTTAGCTTTTGTAAATGAGAGAACTCATCCTTCCAATTTACATCATACATTATCATGTCTTTCATCTCTTTGAAGATTTTAAAGTCCCCCAATGTCTCATACTTGCAATGTATGTATTCCCTAATATCCTCCACATGAAGCACTTTGTATGGAGTTTATGAAAACATGCCTTCAGGGTCATCCTCTATGGACTTGTAAGGGTGTTTCTTAAACTTGTACCTCAACCTCTCACTAAAATCAAATATCAATGGAGTATCCATAGTTATCAAAGCTTGTAGAAGATCAAAATACCTTGTTCTCGATGAATTAGAGTATGCACACTCAGCAATCACAAAAATGCTCTAGCTTCTTTGCTTTCTCCTCTAGTCTCCTTCACTTCTGCTCGAATGACAATTAGAAATGTTTAAGTAAATGAACTTATACTTTTTTGTGCACAGATTGACACATTTCCCAATGAAAATGTAAGTTTGTAAACAATCCATTCATCCAACTTTCTGGCGATCATCCAATATAATGTGTATAACAATGTGATCTTGGATATTGACTCAAAACCAAGCATATTTACTCTCCATAAGCTCACATCATCTTATTCTGCACAAACAGGAGCTGGATAGATTTTTTTTATTTCTCCAAAGCTTCCACTAAGGTAATGCTTGTCCATTTAGGCTGAAGTAGAAAAATTAGGCAAGGGTTCATTAGCATCTACTAATTCTCCCCGAACCTTAGTCTCACTTTCTTCCTTCACTTTCTATACTTTACCAATGTCCTTGTCTCCTTCCTTTTTAAACATTTGATCAAAATCATCCTTGTAATCTACAAATATCTTACCAACATCACCAACATTTTTCTTCATAACAACAGGTGGTGGTCTTTTATTTCTTACTTCTCCATTATACCTGCAAAAATTTGCTATACATCCTTGATTGTTACATTTATAACATGTAAGAGATAATATGTTTTGATTAACCTGTAACCTACAATTCCTTGTGATGTGCCCAAATTTTTTGCACTTGTAACATGTAATATTAGTTATTGTTTCTTCTCTGATGTAATCTTGTTTAGTGCTTGATTGATTAGGTTTTCTACATTCTACCTTCTTGCACCCATATTCATAAAAATTGAAACAATAACCAGAAAAGGGCCTATAAGGAGTCTTACCTCTGCAATCCCTCTTCATGTGACCAAATTTGTTACATCCAAAGCATATTCCTCTAAAATGCCTCATATGCTCTCTAGGTACCTCTTGTTGTATAGGGTCTTCTTGATGAGTAGGTGTCTCATCTTTTTTACCTTCAGACTATCTTTCTTGAGATTTTGAGGATTCTACTTTATCAAATCCAACTCCTGTCATGTCACCTTTAGGTTTTTTTCTTTCCCTCTATTCATCAATCTTGTCACTGCTCGCATGCAGGTTTTCAATGTGATTCTTTGTTTCAACATGTTCTCCCTAATGATGTCGTTATATTTCTCTAATTTGTGATGCTTGATTTTGTAATCATCAAGTTCATACTGCATCTTTCCCATTTGTGCATTTGCATCCTTCAAGATCCCAAGTCTGGTCTTTCCATCTCTCTCTTGTTGAATTTCTTTAGCCATCTGAATAATAATAAATTCACATTCATGTTTCAATAGTTCTTTGTCTTTTTCAAGTTGTTTAATCTATTTAGATGAATCATTATCAGATTCCTCTTGTATCTTTTCCATAAGATCTTTCCTTTGGTTCTTGGAAAGTTCAAGTTGTTCCTTAAGACTCTTTATGAAACCCCTCAGCGCTTCTCAATTTGAATTTCAATTCAACATTATCAACTTTTTCCTTATCAAGGTCTTCAAGTGTTGCCTCAAAGTTTTATTCCAAACTACTCAAATCCATCTGGATCTCCCTCAATCTATTAGGATTTCTCTCCAAGGGCCACAAGCTCTGATACCAATTTTTAAGATTAAGTAATATTGAGAGGGGGGCAAATCAGTATTACAACACTTTAACTTTAAACTTAACCATGCAATTACTGAAATAAGAAGGATATACACATAAAGTAAACAACTCATAACACCATGATTTGTTCACAAGGAAACCGTGGACAAGGGAAAACCCCAGTGAGGATGATACCCACAAATAATACACTAAGAGTATAATGTCCCTATTAGGAGACCTAGCCCTATCAGGAGCTGAATATTACATTTAGTACATATCCATGTTAAAGGATAGAAACCCTATTAGGGGTATACAAGGAGCTCACTGCTCTTACAATTCAAAACTATATTTTATAATGATTTATCAAAAAATGAACTATACAAGCATCTACTTTGCTCAAGTAGTCCCATTTATGGCTCACAAAATCCAATGCCTGATTCTGACATCACAATGCATCTATCTATTCCACACATATCTTCGCATCTCAAAACATCTTCACATATATACTTGATCTTATAACTCTTCCCGTCGGCTCATAAATACATCACAAAATGTGTCCAACACTTAATCAAATGAAAAATACATATTTGAAAATTATACATCAACAAAAATAGGGTAGGACCTAAACCAAATCCAAAGTAGCACTTATGGATTCCACATTATACTCCCTTAAACATCATGACCACTTATATGCCTTGTTTCACTGTTGCACTATCTTTGCATAACTTCAACAAGTTGTAACTCTCTCTAGTCAACTCCAAAATGAAAGTGACCTTAAGTAAAGGTCTACTACATCCCATGATACATTCCTCTAAGCTCACAGGACTTAAGTCATCACATACTATGCTTGCTATGCAACAATGTGTAATTGTACCATGTCAACTGCTTCCTGGACTTATTCTTTTTTCCAAAATAGAATCTCCAAAACTAGAATGTACTCCAAGAGACCATGCCAATAAGTAGTGGTTCCATAAATGACAACCTCTATGCTATGCTCATGAGGCCACTTTCCAACAAAATAATCATGTATTATGTCTCCTCATGTCTTTGTGGCATGGTATGTTTGTAAGAAGTAATCCTATGTTGTTGGACATAGGTGAAATTCATTCTATAAAACACGTAGAACATAATAGTCTGAGTTACAATTGTTCCCTTTTAATTGAAACAAAATAAAGGATACAATGTTTTTTTGACAAGGGCGATGAATATTTATTTATTTTAAATAAAATCAATAACAATTATCATTGATAAGGTTAGTTGAATCATTCAATGTGAATCCTAAATTAGTCCTCTTATGGAGAATTGACACCACAAGATTTTTTTTAGAAAGATTATAAGTAATGAGTACTAGACATCTCCATTTAATGTTCAAATTTAGTGGGCATTTCCTCAAAAAATATACTATAGATGGCTGATGCAATCGGCAGGAATAATTATAACTCATATGCAATGGGATCTCTCTCTCTCTCTCTCTCTCTCTCTCTCTCTCTCTCTCTCTCTCTCTCTCTCTCTCTCTCTCTCTCTCTCTCTCTCTCTCTCTCTCTCTCTCTCTCTCTCAAACACAAACACAAACCTAGAAAAATTACGAGACAAAATAATTAAATGTAAACATCATCGTATGATTGCAAATTATTAAAACAATTCTACCAAGACCAAATAGTTATTTGTTTGTCAAATAAAATGAAATAAATTGTAAAAAAAATATTATTATATTAAGGATGAAATATATTACCAATAGAAAAATGTTTCAATAGAAATAATGTAATCTTCCAAATATGAAGAGAAAAAAATTTTGCACTACTATATTAAGATTGATCAATAAAAAACTAATAAATATAATAATTAAGTTGATAGGCGTCCTATATGGGGATCATACTGGAAATTTGTCAACCATCCCACGAAAAAAAATTGGCAGTTTTTCCAGTCCTATTTTTCCCTTTTTGGCGCTTACATGTCGCTCGCATCCGCTGCCAGATGTCGACGTGCAACGGTCATCATTTCTCATTTTTTGGCGATGATTTATTCGTCGTTGTGTCTGTCAAGGGTGTGATTTGTGTTAATGATCATTCAATAGGATGTAATCACTTTATTTTTCATGATTATGGGGAATGTTTTATGGATTTTCACACTTTTGCTTTTGTTTTGCTATTGTTTGTGTTGTAGAGGATTATGTTGGAGAGGATTTTGGGTGTGTTGCAGAGAATTATTGCTTTTCTTTTGACATTGTATGTGTTCCAAAGAATGATTTTTGGTCATGTTTTACAAAAAAAAATTCATGGGCAGGGCACGAAGCGAAGGCTTTGTGATGTTTTTGTTGGTTGTTTTACTTCTTGTTGTTTCTTGCATTGTTTAGTTGGGTTTTTATGCGAGAACAAATTTGAAAGCTAAAGAAGGCTTCTAAAATTTTAAAAGTTCTTATATTTTTAGATGGAATTTGTGAATGTGGTTAGGTTTTCCTTTTCTTTTGCTATCATTTTTTGTTCTGTTGCAAAGAGCATGTAATAGATTTTAGTCGTGTTGTAGAGAATATTGTTCGTGGGAAGGGCATGAAGCGAAGGCTTTGTGATGTTTTTGTTGACTATTTTGTGTCTCGTTGTTTCTTGCATTGTTTACTTGGCTTTTTATGCGAGAAAAATTTTGAAAGCTAAAGAGGGTTTCTAAAATTTTACAAGTTCTTACATTTTTAGATGGAATTTGTGAATGCGGTTAGGTTTTCCTTTTCTTTTTCTATTATTTTTGGTTCTATTGTAGGGAGCACATTTTTGCCTTGGAGAGGATTTTGGTCATGTTGCAGACAAAGTTTCTTGCATTACTCTTTTGGGTTTTTCATCTTATATTTTTAGATGTAATTTATGAATGTGCTTAGGTTTGTTTTGTGTATATTGCTAACAATTGTATCAATGCTAGTATATGTGGGTGTAGCACTCTCCGTCAATAGTCTACATGTGGCAATTTGGTGAAGGACACAAACAATAAATTTTTCCGGGTTTTTGTTCATCCTTTTGTATGTGTTTGTTCGTTGTTTGTTAAGAATTTTCTGTGTATAAGTCTTTGGTTAAGGAAAGAGGGTTTTTTAAACTAGCTAACAACTTCTATTATATTGATATGATTATGTTAGTGGATGAACATCTCAATCTACAATCATTTAATTTATAGCTTGCTATGGAGATTCACGAATCAATTCATTCATTCCTTACGACCATATTTATATGGTTTAGGGTTTTCTCTTGGTTCTCTTTTGTTTTTTGTTCTTTTGCAGATCATTTTGATTTTTTTGGAGAGGATTTACGTGGGTAATGTTAATTTAATGGAATCAACATTTATGTGGTTGTTTGTTGTTTGTTCTATCATTATTTGTAAATTTTATATAAAAGAAAAAAGAAAATGAAAGAGGGTTTTTTATCCTCTATATATGGTGATTTTCTATTTATATTGATGGGCACAAAAGGTTCAAAGGGAAAGAGGGTTTTTAAAATTGATCAAGTTCTTCTCATATTTTTACATGGAATTTGTGAATGTGGGGGTAAAAAATATTGTAAACGAAAGAGGGTTTTGAAAATTAGGTAATTGTTTATATTATATTTATATGATTATGTTAGTGGATGAACATGTTCCTATAATAATCTGCGATTCATTGCTTGCCATAGAGATTCGCCAATCATTTCATTCATTCGTTGTGGTTTTCACAAATAGTTTGTGTCTTCTTTTTGTTGTATTTTTTGTGTTTGGTTATTGTTTGTGTTGTAGAGGATTTTGGTTGTGTTGCTCATTTTTTTGTTGTTTCTTAGTGCATTTAGATGTGGATGTGTATTTTCCAGGAATAATTTGTCTTCTTTGTACTGTCTTACTCATATCCACAAATAGTATTAACATTCTCTTATCATTACAATCATTATTTTTAGATTATATTAAAATAAAATATGAGGGGTAAAAAAAATTGTAAATAAAAGAGGGTTTTAAAATTAGCTAAGTGCTTCTATTACATTAAAATAGTTTGTGTCTTTTTTGTGTTTCGCAATTGTTTGTGTTGCAGAGGATTTCAATTGTGTTGCTCATTCTACTGCTGCTTAGTGCATCTAGATGTGGACATCTCTTTTCTAGAAACATTTTGTGTTCTTTGTACTGTCATACTGACATTCACAAACAGTATTAACATTCTCTAATCATTTCGATCATTGTTTTTTATTTTTTCTAAAATTTACCAAATCCAAATTTACATAAGATATTCAATTTATTTACAAAAAATTAATTGAAAAATAATAGAAAATTGTGGGCAATTTTTGAAACCCTCTTCTCCTTTGAAAATTATTCCACATCAAAATTTGAATTTATCAATACATAATCAACTATTTATAAAAGAAAATGAATTTTTACGTCGATAAGCATCTTGTATGGGGATGACATGTTATAAAGATGTGAGTCATCTAGCGAAAAAAATGGCATCTTTTCTTGCCCTATTTTTCCCTTTCTAGCGCTTACATTTTTCACGCGTCCGCTGCCTAATGCTAATGTGTAACAGTCGTTGTTTCTCATTTTTTGGTGATGAGGTGTTCATTGTTGTGTTTGTTGAGGATATGGTTTGCACTTGTAACACAAGGCCAACCTAGCCTTGCAAGCTGCTGTGAGTTAATATGCATTTAGTGGGGCGCTCTCGGTTTCACTCCCATGGTTATGGCGATTGTTTTGTGGGTTTATTATTAAAATATATGTAGTGATTAGAAAATATTGATACCAAGATTATGAATTCATAGTTTCTGATTTTCCCAATTGATAGTTATAGTGGAAAAAACAAACTTAATCGTGTTCACAAATTCTATCTAAAAATATAAGAATACATAATTAATACTTTTAGAAAACAAATTTCTATTTATATATAAGATGATCTTTATGCTTTTTTAAACTATTAGTTATATATCCAAATTTCTGATTTTAAACAACGAACAAGCACATACAAAAGGGTGAACAAAAAATGCTAAAGTTTGTTAAATGACATTTAATCTTTGGTGTATCAATAACATAACAAAATAAGATCAAGTTGCAAATTTAAAAAACCCTCTTTCGCTTTCAAATTTTAAAATGGAGAGCCTCCTTACTTATAGTCTATGGCAACCTGTTTGAACCTTTCACAATTACAATAATTAAGAATCCTTACTGTAGATCACTATTAATCTTGAAAAAAAAAATTTAAAAGATGATAATGTTGTCTCAATAATTCAAATCCTGTAGGTTGATAGAAAGCAATCAATTTGAGCAAAGAGTCATATATAGCACAGATTGTTGGACAAGCTTAATGGATGCAAGCACATCTTCCCATTTTTCACTGTGTGGTTGCAATTTATGTTCCTCCACCAAAAATATGTGCACAACACTCTAGATTCAAACTTCCAAGTGAAAAATGTGGGATTTGTTCTTCCTCCATTTGAACTTTTTCTCTCAATTTCAGCCTTCTCTACACCTTTTTTATATTTTATCCTTCTCCAATCTTCTAGAGCCTTCTTGGTCAGCTATATTATATAAATGATGGCATCACTATTTACAATGTCATCTTTTATTTATTCTCTTTTGACGTTGTTGACATTTTGCAATGGACATTATTCTCCTATTTTATATAGCCTTCTTGGTCATCTCTATTATAATGATGCATTTTTATTTTGTTTCTAGCACACCTTTTGATTTTCCGTTTGTTTTGCTAGACGTTTAGGGCTTTTCAAATGCATTAAATTTTTCCATAACTATCTCGTTGTCAAGGACGCAAGCATACCATCTCTATATAAATTGCAAAGCATGCAACTACATCATGAAGTAATACACTAATTGGATCAACATCATTCGAATGCGGGGGTTAAGAATGTTTTGTGTATATGTATCTAATTTTTACGTCTAAATAAAATTGTAAAGGGTAGTGGGAATTTTTTAAAAATTGATTAAGTACTTCTATTATATTTAGATGACACTTGTTTGTTTGCTAACGAAAGTTTTATCTATATTTTTTAAAATTTCTCGTATCCACTAATGATATCATCCCAAACAATCATTGTAGAATTTTATACCAACATATTCATCCATTACCATAATTCTAAATGGCACTTATATAGAAACATGATTCTTAACCATATACATAACATGGTTATTTCATTGACTACAGAAATGTCGACATGAGGAATGAATAAAAAGATTGTCGAATCTCCATGAAAGGAATGTATGTTCACATAGTAATATTATTAACTGTGTGCATAATCCCCTTATCTTATTACTTATCAGTTATTATCCATGATGTTCTCAATGTTGGTGTACCATATATATAGCCTTTGGGAAGCACAGTGGCAAAGATCACAAGCAATGAAAGATATGGTTGCACAATGTTATAAATTAATGTTGGTCTATTAACATAATTGTTTATATTGGTTGATTTTTGTTCATTGCCATAATTTTCAATATTGCATATATATGATTTCCTATTTAAAAACATTAAATGCAGTAATTATGTCATTTTTAGTTAGACAAGATTTATAGTAATTAAGAAATTAGATAACGAAAATTGTCTATGTTTGCATATTGCCTTCACCTTACAAAAAATTCTTATTCGTTATTATTAAATATAAGAAACTGTGCTGAAAACATGCGAGGAAACCAAAAATAAAATGTACATAGGAAACCTGTGAATTTTTTTCCCTAAGCATCTCTTTACAACACAGTTGTTCCTAACTCATAACATGCTACCCACCCAAGCCACCCGAGTGGGTGTGCAACGATGAAGAGCTTGTATGATGTTGCTAATACCTTGAAAGTGTTGTAATATCAAAATAGATGCAATGAAACTTAGAAAAAAATAGAACTGCATATCATAAACAGAGTGCGCATCCAAGGCCCCTTGATCCCATGGATTTGATGGGTATGTAGGCAGCCTAGAATACACCCAAAGCTTCCAGAGTCCAGGTGCCTTGGATATAGCTTCAAGTGTTTTCTCTTCATCTCAAATTCATCATGACTTCCTATTAATTGCTACTTGTTCCTTCATCTTAAATTGAATCACTTAGAGTTAGGATATTCCTGCTTGTTGTGTTTTGTTTATATGTTTGGAAAATATCAAGTCCTAGGATCCTAGAAGGCTTTCCATTCAAAGAACTGGTCATATTCAACACAATTGGTTTCAAAATTTTAACAAAGTGGAGAGAAAATGAGTATTTTCACTCGATAGTTACAATTTGTATTCCTACAATTTCTATTTTTGCATTGTGTGTTGGAGCCCAAAGACTATATATAGCAACTTCTAGCTGAAAAATAGTAGAGTTCCACTTGCCACATTTTGATTTTTGTAACTCATTTGAGCCTTTTATATAACTTGTTTAGAATTTGTGTAATGTTCTAACAAAATATTGATTGTACATGCCTAATGTGCAAATTTAATCATCTCTGTATAGGACCAGGAAAACCAATCATTTCCTTCTTCATGGGATGGCTGACAACTTTCTGACAGGCCATCCCAATATAAGACGTTAAGAAAAATATACAACTACATATTATTGAAGGGCCCTCAAACCCATGAATTTGAGGGGTTTATAAGCAGCCTGGAGTGCATCCAAACCTTCTAGAATCCAGGTGTCATACATGGAGCTTCATGTATTTTATGCTCATGTTTAATTGACAATTTTTAACAATAATATATTTTTCATGAAGATCTTTGAAGCAACCAAACTAATAGAAGAACATATTTTTGCAAAAACATTGATGGAAATCATGTTTCCTCTTCATTTCCATTGTGCCAACCTAAAAATTCATGGCACCGTACCTTTGACAACCATTTCAAGGTATGTTGCAATGTTACTTCATATTCTTTTTGTTTCTAACTATTGCTTTGTTTCTTAAATTATTTGTCATATTTAATGTTTATGTTCATCTCCCCAACTCTTCTCTTCACAACATACACTTTTTGAATTGCATTTTTGTTCTTCTTACAATGGATGCTACGTGAAACAAACCAAAAAATACACATTAACACCTACCAACATCTATGCTCACAATCACTGCTCTCCATAAAACCTCCTCGCAGATAACAACTTTCACTTCATAGGTTCGCTAAACATTGATGCATATGTCATTGTATTTCAAATGAAGCCATATCTCGTTTACAACTTCCACTTGCAGAAGCTATTAGAAAACACAACTCGCAATATCCCGCAACGTATTTACTACAACCAATTTCGGGTATGTCCCATTATTACATGATATTATTTTTCATTTCTACATACTGCTTGATTTCTTGATTACTATGTTACATTTTAATGCTTGCATTCATCTTCTTGATTCTTCTCTTTAGATCCGCTATATTTTCAACTTATTAAAAACTAATCATCTCCTAGTTGCACAGAGGTCATAGAAGTATCCCACACCTGCTCCAACACAAACATATCACAAAATATGCCGCCTTTATGGGCCATGGAATTTTAGGTATACAATACAAATAAATTTTAATGTTTTGGTATCTGCACATTTATTGGTACAATGTATTCTTTAAATACTCTCCAAACTAATGCATCTCACTTCCAAAATATTGTTCCCTGGTTGTTGACAAATATTGTTGTGCAATTTAGTTCGTTGACTTATAAATAGGATCTTGACTTAATTTAGGAGATCTTCACTATTACTTTGAGTAGTCCTCCAAAATTAGTCAACCCTTTTGTTGTGATGTGAAATTTACCAATTATAATTATCCTTCAATATAACCTTTATGCAAACAAGCAACCTAATGGAGTATCAACTCTTGAAAAAATATTGATGTCATTCAACTTACCACTTTCATAAGCTGTTATGACAAAACAAATCTCTCAATATGTCACAACCTACCTTAAACAACCAATTTCAGGTGTGCTCTTTTATTATTTAGTATTATTTTGTTTCTACACACTGCTTTCTTTCTTAAATACTTTGTTACATTTTAGTTCTTATCTTCATCTTCTTAATTTTTTTCTTTACATCCACTATATTTGCTTGACTTCCTAAAAGGGTTAATAACTAGGATACACAACTAAACTCAAGAATTGGACATCCAAACTGAGTAGCTATCTTTACCATTGCAAAGGCTCATTTACTTGTCAAAATAGGGTGTGTTAACTTGAAATCAGTTTTCAATGTATATGCACTAAGTTCCTACAAAAGTTATGCTAACCTATAACTTTAAGGAAAACAATGCTTGAAAAGTAAATACTGGAAAGATGAATGTTGGAATTGAACTCAACTCAAATGTTGAATAGAATTCAAATCCTAAACTAATATTATCCAAAATGCTACAACAAAGTTTAAGGATGTGAAAACATGAACTACTATGTCTGCCTTTAGCTGCAGGAACAATCATAAGAAGTTGCTTCCAGTGGCTATAGGAACAAACAAACTCCCAAACTTACAAATGAAACTGAAAGAAACTATTTCTAAAAATAAAAGGAGTTACTCACCAAGTGGACCCCCTTGAGTGAGTACTCATAACTCAATTACACACTTATAATCTCAAAACATATCTTCTTTATTCATACTTGCAAAATGTGTTGATTACAAGTCATTGCTGAAAACAATTGAACTCTATTGAAAACTAATATATTGTTACATGAATTATCAATCTATCCATCTGAGATATCCTCTAAGGAGGTTCAACTTCTTATTTATAACAAAAATATTACTAACTAACTAAAAAATAAATGCCAAGAGAATAGGCGGATCAGAATGATGAGCTATAACTGATTGAATGTTTGAAGATGATAAGTTGATGATCACCGAGATGCAAAAGTAAATGCAAGACATTAAATCAGTTAATGTATTGTATTGTCATTGATTTCAACTTGATATGGTTTGATTGTTCATACACATAATATCATAACCTTGAAGATCTAAAGAAATAAATTTTATGTTATCGATAAAATATAAAAAGTCAGTATACACCGACTGACAGTGAACACCGACGGACAGTGAACCCCGAGCAGTTCACAAGTGTTACCAAACAAGTTTATATTGAGAACCATAGTAAAGCGAAGTTTTTACCGATCATAACTGTGATGACATTATTTTTCCATTAGTATGCAAAGAACACTTTTGGTAAGCATACACCAAAAGACAGGACAAAGAGCAAACTAAAAATGTAGATATAAGAGATCACCAAAAACTGCTAAGTACAAAGAAAACTGGTGATACAATTTTGTGTGTAAACCAAAATTGCAAAGTGGAAAGGATAAAGAGGAACTCAAAAGTGGAACATGATAAGAATTTCATAGTGAAAACCAAGAGAAAAATCACATAGAAACTTGAGAGACAGTTCAAGTAGGAACACCAAGAAACAGTCTAACTGACTTCAGAGCATAACCGACCGACAGAAATCGAAAGTCAATTATAGCCCGCAAAAAGTGGATCTGACTTCCACGTCAGATAAAATAGTCATGTTCTATTTATATAATCTTGATTTGTTTTTAAAACCATTTCTTTAGGGACAAGAAATATTAATGTAAGTGCTTTAATCAGTCTAATTAATTTAAAACACGTAGATTAGGAGATCAAGGTCAAGTTGTAAACCTGTGATCTTAGAGTTAATATTATTTTATGTGAAACTTGATTAGGTCAATCTATCTTATAAATAGATGTTGCAATCATTCATTATGATAGGAGGTGAGAATGGATGAGAGGATGAATGAATCATACAAGCACATCTACGGATCATATTGAAAGTTTCATGAACCAGAACAACAAAAGGTGAATTTGGTTAGCAAGAACCAAGAATAGAGACTACCGAGATACAAAGGTATTATTCAATCACATTAGGTGATATACTTATTCATATAATCTTAAATGTATCAGTAATCAAAAATAGGAGATTGCATACACCAGGTCAAATTTTAATTTGCTTACATTCTAACAAGTGAAGAAAAGTGTAAAAATCCTTTCAAGGAAGGTGGATTTAAAAGTCCAACTATAAATCTCTTAACCGAGTGCACACTCAATAGTGTTGCTAAAGATCTTAACGTAGTATACTTTAACAGGTCTCCACCAATACTCTTAACATGGTAGATCATCAGAAGTGATCAAATTGTAATCCTTAACCGGCCCCTTCCAATCTGCAGATAGTGAAGAATTTGTGGGTGCCATCCCCACCACAGTTTTTACTTCCTAACAGGAGTTTTCTGCGATATCATATCTTGTGTTATGTGTCAATTAATTTCATGAATGTTCACATGTATGGTTAAGTTTATGAGTTGATATATATTACATCAAGATAGTATATAACAGATGGATGGATAAACATTTGATAACTTAAAGGATAAAGGTTAAAAGATACAAAAAATTTAGAGGTACTAATTCACCCCTCCCCTCTCAGTACACACTTCCCATTAATTCCAACAATTGGTATCAGAGCTATGTCTCTTCTTTGGAAAAGCTTGAAGGCTTAAGAGAAAATATCATATAATGGAGAAGTAAATACTTGACAAAAGTATTGAGAATAAGAAGATAGAAATTCATATCTTTTATAAGTAGTATAAAGAAGCTAGAATCAATATGAGATAGTTATTAGATGAAAGAAATATTATGGCATCTCACTGTAATGAAACAGATTATCACAAGGAAGAGATTCCATATTTCTTTGAGTCTTCAGGATCAACTATAATAAAAGCATCAGACACATCTAAAGAAAGCATCACAAGCCTAAATGAAATCAATCAACAACTGGCTGGACAAGTGAAATATCTGCAAATTGGTCAAGAGACACAGATGGTAAGAATGATTGATGTCATGAACACTGCTAGACAAGTTGAGCAAGAAAGAATACTAGCTATTGATGATAGAAGAAAGATTATAGAAAAACTACAAGAGAAAGAGTCTAAAATACAAAGACTTACAGAGCATCACCATGAGATTACAAATCAGATTATTCTTATGAGTTAAGAGGCAAACAGAATGAATGTTGAACTCATTGAAATAATAGAAGCTATCGATGAACTAAGGGAAGAGAATGAAAAGTTGAAACATGAAAAAAGAATTCAATAGCAGCATAATGAAATTATCAAGAAAGCTAAAGAAAGCAATAAAAGAATGGATGATTTTCTTGAAGGACAACGAAGAGTCAACAACAACACCGGTCTAGGCTTTACTGAGAATGGAGAATCACCCAATCAAGCTGATCCAAAGAATGTCTATGCAAATTCAAGACCAAGAAAGTTGACATGTAATCACTGTGGAAAGCAAGGCCACACATCAAATGTATGCAGAGGCAAAATGAAAGGTATTCCTAAATCTACATCTTCATTCATAGGATTTTGTTATAAATGTAACAAGAAAGGACATAAAGCATATGAATGTAAGTCTGAGATGAAACAACCAAAGAAGGAAACCTACATGGAAAAATACTATCCTACTTGCAAAATGAATGTGCACACTACTCTTGAATGCTAGAAGAAGAAAAAACAAGCATGGAAGCCTAAAGTTCAAGAAACTCCCTGTCAACCAAAAAGAGTCAGTAACCAGTATGTATGGGATTACAACACATGGACAAATTGTACAGCATGTGGAATATTTGGTCACATTACTACAAACTATATGAGATAGTGGACAAGAAAGTCTAGAGGCTAGACAAACCCCAGAATGACATGCTTACACTGTCATAAAGTTGGTCATCTCAAGAAAGACTGCAGAGACTGAATGACAGAGACCAACACATATCCCAATGGAAACACCATTGAAGACATCCGGAGAATGAGAGAAAAAATTTGGAGAAAAGATTCAAACAATGATGAAGCTGGACCGAGAAATGTAAATGGTGACACCCCATCCAATGGATCTAGTGACATCACCAGCCCCACCTAAGATAAACAAGTAAGTATGGAACTGTATTACAGTAAGCAATATTTTACATCAGTTCCATAATATATTGATGAAATTCCAAAGTAGCATAAGTAAAGATGCATCATGATATTACTTGTTAAAATCTATGATAACTATTCTATCAGGCAATACATACCGAAATCCATCGATATACGCTCAAAGCTGAAACTACCTACACTTACCGAGAAGCGTCAGTTAACATGTAAAAGAAAAGTTGCTAGTGTAAATCGAGACTCATCGGTAGTCAAGCAAGTTGAATGAGTTATGTTTGTAAAACAGTGAAACCCGTCAATAAAAGCAAAGAGGTTAGGTGACTACCCTGAAACATCGCGTTATCATCAAAGAGAGAAGTTAATGTTCAAACTGACGAACTTCGTCTTCACACACTGAGGAGTGGTTGAGCATTAATGACTCACTTTTAGGGAAAACATCTATAAAAGGGTGATGAAAGGGTTTCATTCTTCACCAGCGAACAGAGCAGAGTGACAAGAGAGAAATTTGAGCACAAAGTAATAGCATCATAGAGAAACTTCAACTCAACCCAAAGCACTCCAATAGATCATTGACCATTATAGGTGTAAATAGTAAGTTTCTAGGACAACTGAGAACTCTATTTTATGCATTTTTCAGAAAGCCCTAAATATTTGAAATAATGGCCATGACCTCAAGAACCACAAAAATGAAGAACATCAAGGAAGATAAGGTTAAACTTATCAAGAGCTCTACATGTGAGGAAACTCACTACAAGATTTTCCCTGAGGTTGCATCACAACCCAACAATGCTGGAGCATTCTCACGAATACTAGCTAGGGTTTTGCTCATCGAAGATTTGCAAGCATACATCCACTGCAAGATTGCTGAAATTGGTGATTTAGAGGTGGAACAAACTTAAAAGAAGCTATGTAATGAGGATGGATCCATAAAAGATGAGCACAAACACATATAGGTGAAAGGGCTCACTAATGCCCTATTGTTCCTAAAGGTATTCAAAACTGAGTGGATGCGGTTAGTACTAAGCCGAATGCACAATCACAAGATATGGCTAGATGAGCCTAAGATGATAACCTAAGATTTTATCCATGCAGTCACCGGTTACCCTGTAACCAAAAAGGTAAAGGCATTAAAACACCCACCCAAAGCTGAGATTTAGAAAAACACATGAGAAAAATGTGATGGAAGAGGAATGAAGGTATCCACCATAACTGATGATGAACTAAAATTTAGAGCATGTGTTCTAGGTTATAAATTCTTCCAAGCAAGCAAGATGAACAACATAGCATTCGGAGCAGTAGATACTGCATATAAGATTGTAAAGAAAGGTACTCAGCTGAATCTATTGGAACTTCTACTTAAACAGATAGAAGAAAACCTGGGGACAATAAGAAATGCTAAGAAAAATACATGTAATTTTGGTTCACTTATCATGTGCATTTTCTTTTACTTTCAAGAATCATTTCCATCAGTAGGAGACGTAAAATGGGATACCACAAAACCAGTCACCATGCAGATCAGTGAATACATAACATCATTGGGAGACAACTTTGAAATAGTCATGGATGAGTACTTTACAAGATTCAAGGACCAAATGTAGAAAAGGGTTAGGATCCCTGAACAACTTATTGAGAAATTCAAGAATGATATATGTTTTATGGTTGACACCGACCACACATACATCAAACCTATTGTACTGAAGATAACATGGTTACAACCTTTGGAATATGAAGTAAATATTGATCAAGCATCTAATGCAATTGATGCATTGATAAATGAACCATTAGACAAGAAACAACCAAAGTTTGGAACTTATGAAGAGGCCAAATCAAGAATCAAAACCGTATTGGTTGTGAAGAAAATTGACAGAAAGAAAGATAAAATGGTTAAAAACTTAAAGAAAAGATTGTCGGTTACTAAAGAGGAAACTAAGAAAAAGGAAGAAACCAAAGGACAGTCACCCGCTGGTGAGGCTGAGCAGGAAAGTAACTCTGAGTCTACAGAGTCAAATACTCCATTGCCAACACCATCAAAGAAGCCAAGAACCACAGTTGCTTCTAGGATAAGAAGCCAAACAGTGAAGGACTCAAGTCCTTCACCCTTGAAGAAAGGATAGGTAAGAACCTACAAGAGGAAACCGGCTACACAAAAAAGAGGGACAACAAAGAGAAGGGAGCTTATTAGAACTAGAGAAGATATTGAGGACAATGAACAAGATGAAGGTGTACAAGCAGAAAAGATTAAGGTTTCAGAAAGCATTGATGAGGTATGCAAATCTATTGCAAATTTAGGATCTATTATAGATTCTAAGATAAGAAGATGGCTAAAATTGGATCCAGAAGATCAAAACAAAGTTGAGGATGCCATCATTGAAAATATGTACAAATTCAAGTACGTACCACTACAATTCAAAGGTCAAATGGTACCGAAGGAACTCATGGATATATTATATGCCAGATGGACATTTGGATTAAATAATGAGAAGGAGATAAGGGAAATAGTACTTATTTCTCTTATGCCTCCTAAATCCAAGAGGGAAGAAATTTATGAGATGATGGAGAACCATAAAAAGGAGTTCTCACCCAAATTGAGAGCCTACAAATTTCTTGAAGGGAGGCTTATAGATCTTGAAAAGGAAAGTCACAAAACTTGGAGTAAAATACTCAATAGACCTATTGAGGAAGCAAGTCCCAAAAAGGGACAACAACAACAAGATGATAATCAGGCAACTGAAGAACAAATAATAATCAAAGATGCAGAAGATGACACATCAGTTGAGTTAGATAAAGAAGAAATGGACACAACCGACAACAAGAATGTGGACATTGCAGATGAAACATGGTCAGACACCACTATGGACAACATTGTGGATAACATAGTCATTGACATAACTGATGACCCAGAAGAAGAAATACAAAAAGATGAAGATGTCACTGTTACCAAGAATAAGACTGATGAACAGGACACAAAATTTGACACTTCACAGGTGAACATTTCAAGCAACATGCCAATATTGATGCAAGCCATCAATATACTTCAAGAAATAGACAAGTCACCTAAAAAATATTCAAGCATTCCTCAGGATGCAGGGGAAGAAGAAAATAAATACAACACCGATGAACAGAATGTCATCGGAGATACTCATATTGTAACTGACACTGACAAGGTTATAGAAGGATATTTACAGCAAAAGTATGGAGACGCTACTAAGAAGGATGGACATAACAAGGATGATGAAGTACATAAGGATACCGATGAAGGAGAAAAAACAAAAATGACATTCCTGAGGTAATAAAAAAAGTTGCAACAGACAATGTAAAGGTTGATGTGGAGACGTCTACTCAAAACTAACAAGCTGACACCGAATCATAGCAGCAAAAAGAGACAACACCACAAGTCACTTCATCTAGCACAACAAAAAAAGCTGAGAAATTGGCTATGGTTCTACACTCAAGTGAAACTCAGAAGAAGAAGAAGAAATCTAAAAAGAGTAAGTTGGAAGTCAGTCTAGATGAAATCATTGAGATACCCAATTGCGACCCAACTACACTTGACTATGAAGCACTGAAAGAATATGGTAAAATATGCCAGAGGAAGGCATTACAGGAGAAGATGAGAAAGAAGCACCAAGACTCCATGGTACTAGAAACAACTAGGGACATCTTGCATTAGATTTTACCTGATGTTGATCATAATAAACTGATCCTTGATCAACTAGAAACTCTCACTGAAGCAATTACAGTGCAGAACATTGATATAGAGAAGGCAATTCAAGAGAGAGAAGAACAAAAATATCAGCAGAAACTTGTTGAAAATATCATCCAATAAGTGGCAGTAAACAAGGTAAAGCTTCCAAAATTCATAAGTGAATTAGATCCAATAATTTCTTAAGCTATTTTTTTGATCCAGCAATTGAGCACAATTGAAAAATTCACTAAGGAGCACAGTGATAAGATAGCAAAGTGATGAGGAGGTTCCTCTCCTAGAGTCTCTATCTCTCTCCAAGACCTTCACTGGGTCTTCCTTGGGGTATCTCCCTCTCTACCCTAACTACAGGATTCTTTCCTAATCCTCTAACTCACTAGGAACTTCCCATCAATTTCAAACTCAACTCCCTACTCTCCTCCTTAGCTTTCTTACAAGCATGGCTTCACAAGCCTCCTATCACTCCAATGGTGTCAACTTCCTAAGTTTAGGCTTTCCTAATCCACTTAGGTCAAATA
Source organism: Thuja plicata (assembly GCA_018584345.1). Taxonomy (NCBI): domain Eukaryota; kingdom Viridiplantae; phylum Streptophyta; class Pinopsida; order Cupressales; family Cupressaceae; genus Thuja; species Thuja plicata. Next base: position 817,291 of record MU224368.1, read on the forward strand.
ACACTCCTATGGATCCAATTTTCTAGACCCTTCAACCATTTTCCAATCGAGACCCAAAATCAAGCTGGCCTTGTAGCCTTTTTAGGCCTATTAGCCCTCCAAAACACTAAAAAAGTGTTCTTTCTCCCATAAACCCTTAAAAACCCCAAAAAAAAATTTGATATTATTTGTGGGTTTTTCCTCCCCTTGAAGATTTACTAGGTTTCATATCCTAATGGTATTTGTACAATAGCTTTCTACCAAACCCCTAAAAATAAGGGTTTTGGAGACATGTAGACTGGTTTGGTAACTTGGTCTTCTTTATTTGATCAATTGGACTCCCCTAAAATTATCCCTCCACTAGAAGGTCTGAACCACATTCCTCCTCACTTCCCCACTCTTTATTGTCTCATACCAATCACTCTACAATCATCATTGCTATTGTTGTATCCAATTACCCTAGCCAGAATGCTCACCACTCGCCTAGGGCCTGGTTATTCTTGGACTTCCCCTGCACACACACACTCAAAAAGACATATATAAATAGTATATACAAGGCTCTGATGGATTCCAAGTGGTCATGGATTTTTAACCATGGGAACTCCAAGAAAACCTATCTTTTACATGACTGGACCAAAACTGGCCAGTGAACTTACAAAACACAAATAAATTAACAAAGCTTAACCAAAAAGGATAAAATACCAAAATAACTCCACAAAAATATTGTAAATTACATTTTAAACACTATCAAATCCTTCAATTAGTCCATTCAATCCAATAAAATGATGGATGATGGCTCTGTCACAAATTTACATTGCAAATTGATCCTTCCTTGTGATCAGTCCGTACAAAATGAAAGCTAACTAAAAAATTAGGGTTGGATTAACCTTATATACTCATATCCCATCTATTTAGACCATTTGGTCAGGATTTTTTCACCTTAATGGCTGATTCCTAAAATCTAGGAAATGTTGTCATGACAACTTTGACAACTTTTGTCAAAATTGCCATTTTCACAACTTGAGTGTCCTAATTGGTTTTAAACTTTACCAATTGACCTCAAATGGTTAGAAAACAACAAAAAATTAAAAATTTCCCATTTTGGGACTTTGGTCAACTCTTTGACTTTTGAGTTGACTTCTAGGCTTTAGACTTCTAGAATCAACTAAACTCAAACAACACAACCCTAATCTTTCCAAACCTAAACCATACATCAAACACACACTAGGGAATTTATACTTAGTCTATATTCATGGATGGTTTTCCAAACCAACCTACAATCCAAAATGGTTAAGATATTCTAGTAAACCTTAAGGGTGCTCCTGCACCATACTCCCCCTTGCAACAGGCAAGTTAAGGAAATTTTGGTCACAGGAACTCCTCAATGATTCCATGTTTATTGAAGTCACTTTTAGTTATCCAAGTGGCTTCTGACTCTGGTTGTTTCTTCCACTTCACTAGATGCTCCATGTAGATCTTGTGTCTTGTTTTCTTTTGCACCCTTGAATCCAATATCTTCTCAACTTGTAGTTTGTCCTGTTCCAAAGTCTTAAACTCTCCCATGTCCATAATGACCTCTATTCTGTACTGCATCTCATCCATATCTGGCCCCTTATACTTGATCAAATCTTTCACATTGAAGATTGGAGAAATTGACATCTCCTTGGGCAACTCTACCTTGTATGCATTAGGTTCATACTTTGCCAATATCTTACAAGGTCCAATTCATTTCATCTATAGCTTGTTGGGTATCCTTTTTGTATTCTTACCTTATTCAAGAACACCATGACTAATTCACCCACTTCAAACTGCAATTCTCTTCTCCCCTCATCTTTCTTTGCCTTCAACTTTTGATTTGCCTCCATCAAGGTCTTTTGCACTTGCTCATGAACCTCCTTCATTGATTGTGCAAAATCATCAGCATGCCCACTAATTCCCTCATATCATTTGAGTTCTCTGAGTTCCATCACACCCCTTGGATGTGCTCCATACACTACCTCAAATGGGCTCTTCCCTGTAACTCTGTTGGTACTGTCATTGTAGGAAAATTATGCTTGCGGAATAACTTGCTCCCAACCTTGTCCATACTCCTTGGTCAGACATCTAAGCAAGTTCCCAAGTACCCTATTGATTACTTTAGTCTAACCATCCATTTGAGGATGATAGGTAGATCCATGAGACAAGTTTGTACCTAACATCTTCCATAGGGTCTTCCAAAAGTGACCCATGAACTTTACATCCCTGTCTGCAATAATGCTCATTGGTAGGCCATCAATCCTTACCACTTCTTTGAAGAACAAGTAGGCAATATGGCTGGCATCATGTGTTTTTTTACATGGTATGAAGTGGCTCATTTTACTAAACCTATCTACCACTACAAATACACTATCTAAACTAGTTGGAGTTCTAGGTAACCCCACTATGAAGTCCATACTTATGCACTCCCAAGGTCTACTTGGGATGGGTAATGGCTGGTAAATTCCTGCATTAGTTGAAGTGCCTTTATCTTTTTGACATATGCTACACTGCTCCACATACCTTCTTACTTCCTTTTGCATCTTTTGCCACCAATAGAATCTCTCTACTAAGTACAATGTCTTATTCAATCTAGAGTGTCCACCTAGGCTTCTATTATGCTTCTCCTGTATAAGGTTCTCCCTCATTGAACCTCTTGGAATACATAGTTTCATGCCTTTGAATAGAAACCCATTTTGCAATGTATATTCTGCAAACTCACTATGAAAGTGTTTCTCAAGATTTTGACACACCTTATATATCTCTGAGAAATCTAAATCTCCCTCATATAGGTCCTTAAAACCATCAACCCCTATACTTTGCAGCTAAATATCTTGGATGGTAAGTTGTCTTCTACTGAGGGCATCTGCAACTTTGTATTGTACTCCCTTCTTATGTTTGATAGTAAAGGTGTAAGACTGTAGGAATTCCATCCACTTGATGTGTCTCAAACTAAGCTTGTCTTGAGTGTTTATGTAACTCACTACTTGGTTGTTTGTGAAGACAATAAACTCTTTGGGAAAAAGATAATGCCTCCACTTCTTTAAGGCTTGTACAAGAGCATATAACTCCAAGTCATAGGAAGAGTACCTAGACTTAGCCTCATTTAGTCTTTCATTGAAAAAGGCCACAGGCCTGCCTTCCTGACTTAAGACAGCTCCCACTGCAATGCTACTTGCATCGCACTCCACAATAAATGATTTATCAAAGCTTGGAAATAGTAATATAGGCTAAGTAGCCACTTCCTTCTTCAATTTCTCAAATCCATCATTAGTTTCCTTTGTCCACACAAATTTTGTTTTCAATCCTCCTTTTATAGTCTCTAGGACTAGAGCACAAATCTCACTGAATCTCCTAATTAACTTCCTATAGAATTGGGTTAACCCATGGAAGCTCCTAACCTTTGTCCCTATTTTAGGATTAGGCCTATTCAATATGGCCTCTACCTTCTCCTTATCCATTTTTAAGTCACCCTTGGAAACCACAAAGCCAAGATAGACTAGCTCTTTCTTCATGAACCCACTCTTCTCAAGGTTTATGGTGAGTTTCTCTTCCTGCAAATTCTTCAACACTAACTCCAAGTGTCTCATATGGTCCTCCTTTGTTTTACTGAATATGAGGATTTCATCTAAATAGACAACTACAAATACTCCTATATAGTCCTTCAAGACTTCATTCATCACCCTCATAAAGGTGCTTGGTACATTGGTAAGCCCAAAGGGCATCACTAACCATTCATACAACCCCTCGGTAGTCTTAAATATAGACTTCCACTCATCACCCTCTTTCATCCTAATTTGATAGTACCCACTCTTCAAATCAATTTTAGAGAAGTACTTGGCACCCCCCAAACAATCCATCAAATCCTCTATTCTAGCAATTGGAAATCTATATCTGATAGTTATTCTATTTATTGCCCTACAATCTATACACATCCTCCACTTACCTCCCTTCTTAGGAGCCAACACCACTGGGACAGCACAAGGGCTAATGCTCTTCCTCATCAACCCTTGGTCCAAAATCTCTTGGACTTGTCTGGCTATCTCCTTGTTTTTCTCTGATGTCATCTTATATGCAGCCTTGTTTGGCAAAGATGGTCCTGGTGTGAAGTCAATTTGATGAATTATCTCCCTCTTTTGTGGAAGGGTGGTTGGTGTACCCTCACAAATTATGTCCTTGAACTGTTCTAGCAGTTCTCTTACCTCCTGTGGTATAGGTGCCTTCTCATGAGACTCCTCCTCCTTTGGCTTTAGCAAAATTGCATAACCAACTTCTTCTTTCTTCATATCCCTTAGAAATTATTTTCCACTCAATAGCATGGCATTGGATTCTGCCTTCTCCATTATATCCTCCTCTAGTATGGATTGTATTTTGTAAGTGACCCCATTTTTCTTGAAGGTGTACTTGTTATCCTTCCCATTATGGACTGCATCTCTATCATACTACCATGGTCTGCCAAGCAATAGATGGCAAGCATCCATTTCCAAAACATCACATAGTATCTTGTCATGATACTTCCCAATGGAAAATTCCACCCACACTTGTTCATTGACTAAGATGTTCTGGCCCTTATTCAACCATGTGACTTTGTAGGGACATTCATGTGGAATTTTAGTGAGATTTAACTTCTCTACTGCCTCTTCTGATATAACATTGTCTGTAGATCCTGAATCAATGATCACCTTACAGACGTTCCCCATTATCTTTCACTTGACTCTAAAAAGAGCCCTTCTTTTCTTGTGTCCATCCTTAGTGGGTTCTTTAATTAGTATCCTTCTAAGCATCAAACTTTCACCTTTCTCTGAATCCAGACTGACCTTTGAATGCTTGGTGTTGTCCTCCTCTTGGACATAGTTGATCCTCTTTTCTCCTTGTGAGGATGTTGTCTTATCTAGACACATGTATGCAGGGTTCCCCAACTGTCCACAGTTGTAACATTTCATGGAAGAGAAATGAGATCCCCTTCCAAAACCTCCTATCCTTCCTCTACCACTATTATAAGAACCCCTTTCTCTACTGCTGAATCCACCTCTATTGTTTGACTCATGTCCCTGATCTGCATATCTAGATTCACCTTGACCCCTATTGTCATTTCTTCTGCCACTTGAACCTCCTCTATGGCCACCTCTGCTATCTCTGCCCCTTCCTCTACTTTTGGAGCTAGAATCTTGTCTTTTCTTTAGTTTTTCTTCCACCTTCAAAGCCATTTGAAAACAACTATGAATGGAAGTCAGGGTGAAGAGACTAAGCTCTTCTTTGATGTTCCACCTTAATCCATTAAGGTATCTTGCCACTTTAATTCTCTCTATCTCTTGGATTCTTGATCTAAGACAAAGTTTTTCAAATTCTTCAGTATAGGCTGCCGCATCTAGGTCTTTTTGCCTAATATTTTTCCTCTTCTTATGCAGTTGGATGTTGTAATCCTCTAGAAGATAATACTCCTTCACTTTTTCCATCATTGTCTTCCAATTTTTTATGGGCTTCTTTCCCTCTTTCTCCCTTTCTTCCTACAATAACTTCCACCATGTAAGTGCTTTCCCTCTTAGCCTTGACTTGGCTATCTTCACCTTTTGGGATTCTATAATCCCATCACACTTGAAGTGATTCTCCATCCCTTTAAGCCATTCCATAACCAACTTTTTATTCATCTTACCAGAGAAGACTGGTATTCCTTCTAGAGCCTTCCCACTTAATGCTTTCAGTTCTTTGAGGAATGGTTCCTCACGTAGAAGAGGATCAGGCTCTAGTTCTACTTCCTCTTCAAATGGATATGTACCTTTATCTAACCCTCCATGCACTTCTTCTCTCAGTTTACTGGCTGTCTTTGCAACCTCTGCCATTTTGATCTTCATTTCCTCCATTGCCTCTTCAAGAAGCCTATTCTTGATTTTCTGCTCTAAAAAATATTTGGCCAACTTTGCATTGGTCACCATTATGGGCTCACCTATGGACTCACTCCAATCTGACATACACCAATTCAATCACCCAAGCTTTTCAATGGCTCTGATACCAATTTGATGAGGAGGTTCCTCTACTAGAGCCTCTAGCTCTCTCCAATACCTTCATTGGGTCTTCCTTAGGGCCTCTCCCTCTCTACCATAACTACAAGATTCTTTCCTAATCCTCTAACTCACTAGGAACTTCCCATCAATTTCAAACTCTACTCCTTACTCTCCTCCTTAGCTTTCTTGAAAGCATGGCTTCACAAGCCTCCTATCACTCCAATGGTGTCAACTTCCTAAGGTTAGGCTTTCCTACTCCCCTTAGGTCAAATCACACTCCTATGGATCCAATTTTCCTGATCCTTCAACCATTTTCCAATCGAGACCCAAAATCAAGCTCTTTGGCCTTGTAGCCTTTTTAGGCCTATTAGCCCTCCAAAACACTGAAAATGTGTTCTTGCTCCCACAAACCCTTAACAACCCCAAAAAAAATTGGATATTCTTTGTGGGTTTTTCCTCCCCTCAAAAATTTACTAGGTCTCAGATCCTAATGGTATACGTACAATAGATTTCTACCAAACCCCTAAAAATAAGGGTTTTGGAGACATGTAGACTGGTTTGGTAACTTGGTCTTCTTTCTTTGATTAGTTGGAGTCCTCTAAACTTCTCCCTCCACTAGAAGGTCTACACCACATGCCTCCTCACTTCCCCACTCTTTATTGGCTCATACCAATCACTCTGCAATCATCATTGCTACTGTTGTATCCAGTTACCCTAGCCAGAATGCTCACCACTCGCCTAGGTCCTAGTTGTTCTTGGATTTCCCCTACACACACAATCCAAAATCCATATATACATAGTATATACAAGGATCTGATGGATTCTAAGTGGTCATGGATTTTGAACCACGGGAAACCAAGAAAACCTATCTTTTACATGACTGGACCAAAACTGGCCAGTGAACTTACAAAATATAAATAAATTAACAAAGCTTAACCAGAAAGGATAAAATACCAAAATAATTCCAAAAAAATCTTGGAAATTAAATTTTAAACACTATCCAATCCTTCATTCATTCCATTTAATCCAATAAAATGATGGATGATGGCTCTGTCACAAATTTACACTGCAAATTAATCCTTCCTTGTGATCAGTCCATACAAAATGAAAGCTAAATAAAAAATTAGGGTTGTATTCACCTTATATACTCCTATCCCATCTATTTGGACCATTTGGTTGGGATTTGGGCACCTTAATGGCTGATTCCTAAAATCTAGGAAATGTTGTCATGACAACTTTGACAACTTTTGTCAAAATTGCCATTTTCACAACTTGAGTGTCCTAATTGGTTCTAAAATTTACCAATTGACCTCAAATGGTTAGAAAAAAAAAAACATTAAAAATCTTCCCAATTTGGGACTTTGGTCAACTCTTTGACTTTTGAGTTGACTTCTAGGCTTTAGACTCCTAGAATCAACTAGACTCAAACAACACAACCCTAATCTTTCCAAACCTAAACCATACCTCAAACACACACTAGGGACTTTATACTTAGTCCTTATTCATGGATGGTTGGCCAAACCAACCTACAAGCCAAAATGGTTAAGATCTTCTAGTAGACCTTAAGGGTGCTCCTGCACCACAAAATTAGATTACGATCTAGCTACAAGTGGTAAAGGCTTAACCACCTAGGACAATGCACTAAAATTGCATTATGAAAAGATTGTTGAGATAAAAAGGTTAAGGCAAGGATTGTGGGAAGAAGAAGCACAATTCAAGGAAGAAGTCACCGAGCTCCAGGCTCAACTTCTACCAAATCTCACACTACTTCAACAACATATCAGTTCAGCAAGACAACTAATAGCAACCCCCGAGATGTCTGTAGCAAATAGAATCTATGATATGCACTCAAGGATAACACTCGAGCACATGGCTCTAGAGAATCTGAAGGACCAATGGAAGAAGATGATGGAGGACATGAAGTCTTCACACTCTCACATTTTTTATAAGCTATAAGGTATACACCTTTACCCTTAATATCAAAAAAGGGGGAGAATAATGATATGTACAAATAGGAAACTATACATTACTTTAAAGAAAATACCTATCCATAAGGGGCAAATAATGATATATTGGCATATACATAGGGGTAGTCATGAAATGACTAAGGAATATATATGTTATACATACTTAACATTTTGTTAGTATTTTGCACATATCAGTTTTGATACTAATGTAAAAGGGGGTGATTGATGACATTATTTTGCCATTAGTATGCAAAGAACACTTTCGGTAAGCATACATTGAAAGACAGGACAAAGAGCAAACTAAAATGCAGATATAAGAGATCACCAAAAATTGCTAAGTACAAAGAAAATTGACGACACAATTTTTTGGGTAAACCAATATTGCAAAGTGGAAAGGATAAAGAGGAACTCGACAAGAATGTCATAGTGAAAATTGAGAGAACAGTCACAGAGGAACCCGAGAGACATTTCAAGCAGAAACACTGAGAAATAGTCTAACTAACTTCAAAGCATAACTAACTGATAGAAACCAAAAGTTAGTTACAACCCGCAAAAAGTGGATCTAACTTCCACGTCAGATAAAATAGTCATGTTCTATTTATAGAATCTTGATTTGTTTTTAAAACCATTTCTTTAGGGATAAGAAACATTAATGTAAGTGCTTTAATCAGCCTAACTAATTTAAAACACATAGATTAGGAGATCAAGGTCAAGTTGTAAACCTGTGATCTTAGAGTTAACATTATTTTAAGTGAAACTTGATTAGGTCAATCTATCTTATAAATAGATGTTGCAATCATTCATTATGATAGGAGGTGAGAATGGATGAGAGGATGAATGAAGCATATGAGCACATCTATGGATCAGATTGAAAGTTTCATGGACCAGAACAACAACAGGTGAATTTGGTTAGCAAGAACCAAGAACAGAGACTACCGAGCTATAGAGGTATTATTCAATCACATTAGGTGATATACTTATTCATATAATCTTTAATGGTTCTGTAATCAGAAATAGGAGATTTCATACACCAGGTCAAATTGTAATTTTCTTACATTCTAACAAGTGAAGCAAAGTGTAAAAATCCTTTCATGGAAGGTGGATTTAATAGTCCAACTATAAATCTCTTAACCAAGTGCACACTCAACAGTGTTGCTAAAGCTCTTAACAGAGTAGACTTTAATAGGTCTCCACCGATACTCTTAACAGGGTAGATCATCGGAAGTGATCAAATTGTGAGCGTTAACCAGCCCCTTACAATCTAAAGATAGTGAATAATTTGTGGGTCTCATCCCCACTGCATTTTTTACTTCCTAACAGGAGTTTTCTGTGATATCATATCTTGTGTTATGTGTCAATTACTTTCATGAATGTTTGTATGAATGTTCACATGTATGGTTAAGTTTATGAGTTGATATATCTTACATCAAGATAGTATAGAACAGATGATTGGATAAACATTTGATAACTTAAAGGATAAAGGTTAAAAGATACAAAAGTTTTAGAGGTACTGATTCACCCCTCCCCTCTCAGTACACACTTCCAATTAATTCTAACAAACTGGAGTTGATGACCGATCATAACTGAAGTTAAAGAACGACAAAACTACTTAGCTGGTGGAGCTATATTTATGGATTGACTAATTGATTGCTTTATTTTCAATGATCAGTTAAACTAAAGAAAGGAAAGAGATTTAAAGAATGTTTTATTCATAGTTATCAAGGAGAGGTTTGCGGAATAAAACTAAAGTAGGGTTTTACGGGATAAAGCAAAGCATGGCGAGTTTTACGGATCAAGAAGTGATCTACGACAAAAACAAGAAAATTGAGCGGCTAATCATGTCTATATAAAGAGACAAGGAATTCATTATGAGGGAAGAATGTTGAATATTTTTAGGTGAAGATAGAATTCTTCATGCAGATCTGATCATACAGGTTAAAGAATAGAGCCAAGGAATTCTCCAGACACCGAGAAATAGAGGACAAAGCATTCATCGAGCAGAAGAAAGAAAGAGAGCAAAGGAACTGAAATATATATTGATCAGAGAGGTATTATTGGACTAACAATAGATCTTAATATCTGCAAGTTAAATTTGTATTTTGAATAGATCATTTACTATATCAGTTTAACCATTGATTCAGAAAATCTCTTAACCGAGTTAGATTTAACAGTCCTTATTGTATTGAGACACTCAAGAGTATCAAAAGGTTTTCTTGTTGACAACATAGTGAGTGTTAGGTACAAATAAAAATTGTTGGTTTTAAATCCTCTAACAAGGCCACACTTAACAATGTGTATTGTAACCTTTAACAGGGTTGGCTCTTCACCGAGCTCACTTTAGAAGAGTGAAATTATTTTAGGTTGCCGGTCCCAGGTGGTTTTTCCCATATTGGTTTTCCATGTTAAAATTTATGTGTCAAATGTGTATATGTTTCATTGCATTGATATTTTTATTTACACATTATTGAAACTAGATTGATCGGTTAACACTAAGTTTATTTACTGTTATTCGATAAAGTCTAGAAAATATAAATAGTATATCATACCAAGCAGGTTATATTTGTTAAAGTTATTTATGACATACATCTTGATGGACTGAAAGATAACTAGAGGGTATTATATTTGAGAGATAAGTTTTGGTTGGATTTTTAGAATTATTATTAAGGTCATTGATTCACTTCCCCCCCCCCTCTCAGTTATTATAACAATTGGTATCAGAGCTTTGGTGCTTGGAAGAAAATTTTAAAGGGGCTTAAGCTAAAGATCACAAGATGAGTAAAAGGGATGTGCCAAAGTTGAACAAGGACAACTTTGCATCATGGTAAAGCAGGATAAGAATTCATCTATCTGATATTGTAAATGATGTCACACAACACTTGGATACTAAATATGTTGCACCTACTAGACCTCTGACTGTTGATCGATTGAGAGAGAAACATGAACACAATTCTATGATGATAGAACTTGCTTCTTCACTAACTGATGTTGAATTTGAAGATGTGAAATCATGCACCTCTACAAAGAAAATGTGGGACAAACTCAAGTCAGTACATGGAGGAGATACCTATGCATTGAGAGCTAAAGCTAAAAGCCTAAGAGGAAAGTTTGATGACCTGAGAATGAAAGGAGAGAAAATCACTCAGTACAGTAGCAGAATCAAAGAAGTTGTTAATGATATATGTAAAGTAGGAGGTGTACTTGAGGAAGAAAAGGTTGTAAGAAAAATTATGACAACCTTACTACCTGTTTATGCTATTAGAGTATCTGCAATTCAATAAATGAGAGCAATATAAAATAACAATGTTACTCTTGATAGTTTGATCAGTAGACTTATTTCATTTGAGATGAACAACTATGACAACAATGTCTTACCTACTATTGAGTCTGCACTCAAATATTCTCTGAAAATAAGAAAATATAGTAACAAACACACTATGATAAATGATAGTGATAGTGATAGTGATAGCAATAGTGATAGTGATGGTGATAGTGATAGTGATGAACAAGAACTTGATGAACTTGAAGCACTAATGGCTAGGATATTACATAGAGGTAAAGGAAGATATAAAGGTAAATTACCATTGGTCTATTTTAATTGCAAAGAAATTGGATATTTTTCTGCTAGATGCCCTAACAAGAGAAAGGATGAAAGAAACAATGACAGATATTATGAAAACAAGTATGAAAAAAGTCATGATAGAGACTACAGAAGAAACTGACACTCTGACAGAAGAGATAACCAAGATGACAAGGACAAAGGAAAGAAGGCTTGTTACCTGGTTGAGAACAAAGCTGAAAATTCTGACACTAATTCTGATGAAGATATTGAGGCACTATTTGTTGCTATGAAGGAAGATTCATACGAAGAATAAAGGTATGTTGAAACAACACTCATATCTAAAGTTAGCAAAAATGATGTCTGGATTATTGATAGTGGCTTTACTCATCACATTACTAGAGATAAATAAAAAATTTAAACTTTTGAATATTATAATGGTGGGTTAGTTAGGATGGGTAATGACTCACCTTGTCCAGTTGAAGGAAAAGGTACCATCATGTTGAATAATCTGATCAGATGTGAAAATGCATATTGGGTGAAAGGACTTAACTATAATTTTTTGAGTGTTTTACAACTGAATAACATAGGACATTGAGTTGCATTCGAGAACAAAAAGGCAATGATCTATAATGGAAAAGGAAAGTTGATCGGTACTAGTGAACAAACAAAAGGTAATCTATTCTATTAGGATGATATTGAGACCACTTGTTTATTGGCTAGAAATGAAGATGTTTGGTTGTGGCATAAAAGTTTATGTCATGTGAATTTTGACAACATGGTTAAGATAAGTAAGAAAAGAAAAGTAAGAGGCTTACCAAGTATTTTAAAGCCCGACCATGTTATGTGCAATAATTGTCAAATAGGAAAAATGACAAAGTCTAGTTTCAAGAGCAAAACCTACACATATAATGCTATTATGGAGTTAGTCCATACTAACTTATGTGGACCAATGAGAACAAAGAGCTATTATGGTAATAGATAATTTATTCTATTTGTTGATGACTATTCTAGGATGATGACTGTCATGTTCTTAAAAGAGAAATCTGAAGCATTTAAGATGATCAAATGGTATAAAGCTAAAGTTGAAAAAAAAAAGTGGAAAAGAACTGAAATGTTTAAGATCAGATAGAGGAGGAGAATTTATTTCTGATGAATTCACTAAATTTTGTAATGAGCATGGGATTACAAGACATGTTTCTACAATGAGAACACCACAACAAAATGGGATTGCTGAAAGGGAAATAGATCAATTGTTGATTGTGCCAGAACATTGATAATTGAAAAATGCATCACACAAACATTCTAGAGAGAAGCTGTAAGTACTGATTTCTATACACTAAACCAAGTTCAATTGAAGAAAGACACAAATAAGACACCTTATGAGCTATGGTATAAATACACACCAAGTGTGATTTACTTTAGAATTTTTGGAAGTCAATGTTATATACTGAAAGATGATAGAAATGGAAAACTTGACTCTACAAGTGATGAAGGAATATTTCTAGAATATTCTACTAAAAACAAAGCTTATAAATGTCTGAAAAAATCTTCTAACAAAATCATTGAGAGTGAAAATATTAAAGTAGATGAATTTGCTGAGAAAAATGATAAGGAAAGCATAAAGGAACCTGAATATTATAATAGATTTGTCTACATTGAAGAACCTGACACCTTTCTTGAGCAACAGAACAATGCAACTAAACAACAGGTTGCACACACCGAGAATCAAGAAAATGCTCACAATGCTGAACCGAGTGATAATAAAGAACAAAATGAAGATCAGAGTGAAGATCAGAGATCTAAACATGTACTTGCTAAATATGTCAGAAGACACCATCCACACGACCAGATCATTGGGGACAAAAGAGCAGGAATGAGATCAAGAAGTAAGTCTCTTAACACTAGATGTTTGATTTGTGATTTTGAGCCTAAATTTGTTAATGTTGCACTTGAGAATCAAGAATGGGTTAGTGCAATGAATGAAGAAATTGAACATATTGAGAAGAAGAAAACATGGACATTAGTACCTAGACCAAGTGACAAAAATGACATTGGCACCAAATGGATAATCAGAAACAAACTCAATGAAAATGGAGAGGTAACAAGGAACAAAACAAGACTGGTATGCAAAGGGCATGCACAAGAAGAAGGTATTGATTATGAAGAAACCTTTGCACCCGTTGCTAGACTAGAAGGAGTAAGAATTCTACTTGCTTATGTTTCTTTTAAAGGATTCAAAGTATACCAAATGGATGTTAAATCTGCATTTTTGAATGGAACACTAGAAGAGGAGGTATACATTGAACAACCTGAAGGGTTTGTTGATCCTAACAAGAGGAACATGGTTTGTAGACTACAAAATGCCTTGTATGGATTGAAACAAGCACCGAGAGCATGGTATGATTGACTTCACTCTTATCTCATTAGTAATGAATTTGTTAGAACAAGTGACAACAATAATCTATATTTGAAAGGAGATACTGATGATAAGACTTTGATTGTTGAGATATTTGTTGATGATATCATATTTGGAGGTAATGATATGTTGTGCAAGTCATTTTTTGAAGAAATGAGCAAAGAATTTGAAATGTCAATGTTTGAAGAGATTAAATTTTTTCTTGGTATACAAATTCGACAACAGGATGAAGGCATAAACATCACATAATCCAAATACTTCAAAGAAGTTCTAAAGATATTCAAGATGGAGGAATCAAAACAATTTGGAACACCTATGGAAACCTGATGCAAATTAAAAAAGGAAGACAAGACAATCAAGGTAAATCAGACCTTATACAGATCTATGATTGGTAAACTAATGTATGTTGTACACACTAGACCTGATATAACACATGCAGTTGGTATAGTTGCAAGATTCTCTACTAATCCTAAGGAATCACACATGACTATTGCTAAAAGAATTTTGAGATATCTGAAGAATACTGAAGACTATGGTTTATGGTACAATAAAGAAGGCAAATTTGAGCTACAAGTTTACACTGATGTCGATTGGACTAGAAACTTAGATGATAGAAAGAGAACTACAGGAGGAGCATTATTTATGGGTGACAGACTTGTCACATGGATAAGTAAAAATCAAGGATGCATATCTCAATCAATTGCATAAGCAAAATATGTAGCTGCTGCTGCAAATTACTCTAACATTGCATGGATCAAGAAATTACTGAAAGGTATGAATGAAGAAATTGTCAACCCATTAATTATCTATTGTGATAATACTAGTGCTATTAACATCTCAAAGAACCTTTTGATGCATGCTAAGACAAAGAACATAGCTATTAAGTATCATTACTTGAGGAAACAAGTACAAGAGAAATAGGTGATACTAGAATATGTACAATCCAAAGAACAAATAGCAGACATCTTCACAAAAACATTTCCAAAAGATACATTTGAGTACCTGAGGAATAGACTAGGGGTTTGACCCTTGTCTACAGGTCACTAAGCTGACTTAGAGGCTACATCAGCCTATACATTATTAGAAGATTATTCATGTTGATGCAAGCTGAGATACGGGCTGCAATGACATATCAGTCCACTCAAGGGAGAGAAAGCTTCAAAGGGAGAAAAAGATTGTTGGCTACTACAGAGCTGAAATTTGTTTTTGGCATTGATGTCAAAGGGAGAGGAATATTCAATGAAATATCCATTAGGGAGAAGAACATCCAAAGTGAGAGGAAGAAATGAAATATCAATCAGAGAAAGAAGATTCTACAACACATAGGAAGAGAAAGATTCAATGAAATAACCATCCATTAAAGGGAGCGAATTGGAGAGATTTAACACTGCATATCTATCCAAAGAATTGGAGAAGAGATTCTAAAAGAAAGGGAGAGACATAATCAGAAAACATAATTGCTACACCTATCCATTAAAGGGAATGAAGAAAGGGAGAGCACAGGGAATAATCAAATATAAGCTAGAAGAGCTTACTGAGATTCATATATTTGAATTGATTATAGAAAAATAAGTTTGGTATGTTGTGGCATATTTCATATTGTGTTGCCATCAATGCCAAAGGGAGAGATTCATGAACTATAACTAATTGAATGTTTGAAGATGATAAGTTGATGATCACCAAGATGCAAAAGTGAATGCAAGACATTAAATAAGTTAATGTATTGTATTGTCATTAATGTCAACTTGATATGGTTTGATTGTTCATACACATAATATCATAACCTTTAAGATCTAAAGAAACAAAGTTTATGTTGTTGGTAAAATATAAAAAGTTAGTATACACCGAGTGACAGTGAACACCGACGAACGGTGAACCCTGAGAAACTCACAAGTGTTACCAAGCAAGTGTATATCGAGCACCACAGTAAACTTAAGTTGTTACCGAGCATAACTGGAGTTGATGACCGATCATAACTGAAGTTAAAGAATGACAAAACTACTTAGTTGGCAGAGCTATATTTAGGGATTGATTGATTGATTGCTTTATTTTCAATGATCAATTAAAGTAAAGAAAGGAAAGAGATTTAAAGCATGTTTTAATCATAATTATCAAGGAAAGATTTGTGGGATAAAACTAAAGCAGAGATTTACGGGATAAAGCAAAGAATTGTGAGTTTTACGGATCAAGAAGTTATCTATGACAAAAACAAGGAGATTGAGCAGCTAATCATGTCTATATAAAGAGACAAGGAATTTATTATGAGAGACAAATGCTGAATATATTCTAGTGAAGATAGAATTCTTCATGCAGATCTGATCATATAGGTTAAAGAACAGAGCCAAGGAATTCCGCAGACACTGAGCAACAAAGGACAAAGCATTCACCAAGCAGAAGAAAGAAAGAGAGAAAAGGAACTAAAGTGTACATTGATTAGAAAGGTATTATTGGACTAACAATAGATCTAAATATCTACAAGTTAAATTTGTATTTTGAACAAATCATTTACTGTATCAATTTAACCATTGATTCAGAAAATATCTTAACCGAGTGGGATTTAATAGTCCTTATTGTATTGAGATACTCAAGAGTATCAAAAGGTTTTCTTGTTGACAACATAGTGAGTGCTAGATAAAAAGATAAAATGTTGGTTTTAAATCCTCTAACAAGGTTGCACTTAACAGTGTATATTGTAACCTTTAACAGGGTTGGCTCTTCACCAAGCTCACTTCAGAAGAGTGAAATTATTTTGGGTTACCGGTCCCAGGTGGTTTTTCCCATATTGGGTTTCCACATTAAAATCTATGTGTCAAATGTGTAAATGTTTCATTGCATTGATATTTTTCTTTACACATTATTGAAACTGGATTGGTCGGTTAACACTAAGTTTATTTATTGCTATTCGGTAAAGTCTAGAAAAGATAAACAATATATCATACCGAGCAGGTTATATTTGTTAAAGTTATTTATGGCATACATCTTGATGGACTGAAAGATAACTAGAGGGTATTATATTTGAGAGATAAGTTTTGGTTGGATTTTTGGAATTATTATTAAGGCCAGTGATTCACCCCCCACCCCCCTCCCCCTCTCAGTTATTCTAACACATAATTATTACCAAACTAGAAAGAAGGAGAAAATCATCCACCTGTAGACACCCAAAAATGGTTTGCGCCTCTCGCCCCCCCTTTTTAACATGTTTTCTATATTGTGTGTTTGATCACCAATATTGTGTCATTCTTTTATTAATTAAATAATGAAAACTATTTAATTAATTACTAATTTTTGTCCCTAATTATCATCATATTATGATCGATTTGACCTTTTGATCATGTCTAATAATGTCATTTTTCATCATTGGTCATTTTAATCATGTCAATCAATTAATTATCTTTTATAGGGGTAAATAATCATTAATTTATTCCCTATTCCTAAGACCTAACCTATGATAAATAAATAAACTTTATTTATCTCAATATTCCCTCTTTTTCCCATAATTAATTAATTATATTAATTAATTGTCTAATTTCAAATTTGGGAATTATTATTAATTTTCTAATTTTTCATTTTTCCTAATTCCTAATTTACTAACATGAGTGGAATTAATTTAAAAATTAATTATCCACTCATCCCTCATTTCTAGCCTCCACTTCCTAAATTCTAGCCTCTACCCTTCTTCTTGTCATAAATTGTCATAGTTTATGATAATTTTCCTTTTTCTCTTTTGTCATAATTGTCATAGTTTATGACAATTTTCCTTTCTTGCTTTTGTCATATTTGTCATAGTTTATGACAAATTTCTCCTTTTTTCACTCACCAATTTCTAATTGTGCATTCAATTTGTCATAAGTTGTCATAATGAATGACAAGTTTCCTTGTTGAAATTTTCCAATTGTCATTGTTTATGATAATTTACCTTTTGCACATCTAATTACTAATTTTACAATTTGAGCTCCTATCTTCTATAAATTGAGCTCATTTTGTCTTTCTTTGGTTAACCACATTCCTAGTATTCTCATTATCACTATATTGCTTTCAACTTGTAAGTGCATTTTGTCAAGGCAAAGAGCAACATTAATTCACTTTCAATGGAGAATAAAAGAGAACATGGAAGCTAAATTTGAAGGGTGGTTTGATTTTTATGCTTTATTTTATGCTCTCATTTCAAATGGCTTTTATGGTAGATTAGATTGGTTTACATATTGTTTAGGGTTTCGTGGTTGCCTTAATATGTATTCCAACCCATTTTCTGGTCTTTCACCACCATGTGAAGAACATTAAACTTGTTCAACAACATAAAGAGACAATCTAGCCTACACTACTTCCTAGATTGATTCCTCATTAAAAGTAATCATCGTACTAGCTCGACACAAACTATGACCAGCTCAGCATAAGACTTCTTCAACTGTCAATCCTTGATGAGCTATAGGTGTACATGCTAGAAACCTACCTGTTGGGAGCACACTCAGACATGCAAACATTAGAGAAATATATCAAATAAACATACCTAACATGTCTAAACATACTCTAAAATAAAAGATCCCACCATGACCTCCGATGAGCTAAACAAGTGCACCCAAGCCTTGTTGATTTGCTCTTAGAGAAGTTTGTGGGTGTGCTCTCCCAACACAATATACTTAATCCCACTATTTGATTGAAGATACAAACTAAGAAGTGAAGAACTCAAGAGCAAGTATGAGGAACTTGTCTCAAGCTATCACCATGACTATATGGATGCAAAGACTAAACTAGATTGGTATGCAAGATGAAACAAAACTAACTAAGATTCATTCCATTATGTCCTAAGATGTGATATCTAGATTACCAAAATTAACTAAGCCTGAACTACAAATTAAACATGCTATGAAAAATGCTAAATGCTCTAGAATCAAACTAACATGATAACAATGCATAAAAGGGAGATAATTTGCTCTGGACAAAGGCCTCTATTTATAGAGTTTTTGGAAGAGAGAGAGGGCTTGGATGAGGTGGAGCTCATGTGGCATCCACATAGGTGCCACATGAGGGACACATAAGCCATGCAAGAGGCCCACTTTGCTCA
>MU224368.1:858554-871287 GCA_018584345.1 Thuja plicata
TTATGCTATGAAATGCTATAAGGGAATAGTGATTATCAAAGCCTTGATGTCTCACACTGTAGCAGCACCCAAAGAACAATGTATTACTACTGAGAGAAACAATCAATAGTACATAGCCAAGGCATAGTAATGACTTTCATTGTAATGGCAGATTTTTGTCATGAAATCATATACAATTACCTCCTTCCCTGGAGCTTTTCAAGCCAATAGACAAATAGAGAGCAGGCCATCCATTAGAGTCCCAATTGATGTGTATATGAATGGAAGAGTTGGTGTCACTCATGACTCCAAAACTTTTAGTAGTGCTCTACAAACTCCATCAAAAAAAGAGGAGAAAGTTAGTAAAACTTGTTGTGGTTGTGATTGCAGAAAGAAGGTCAAGGCCACATTGTGTCCTCCACAAGAGCTCTCCTGTGATGAAATAACCAAAGTAACAAATGATGACTTATTTACCTAAAATAGAATATGGAAGTTATACAAGGGAATTCTAAATGACGATGGGTGTTCTGAATATAATGTCATGGTGAAGAAGTTTGAGGCCTGCTCTTTTGAGACCTATTTCAAGACCAAGTATCCCCCCCACAAGATGAAGCCTCCCACACCCCCAACAAAGTTAACAAAAAAGAATACTTTCTTTATGTGAAAGTTTTGGTAAAAATATTGGCAACTTGCTTGGATGTTGGGCAATAGTAGACTGATGACTTGTCCATGAACGAGATCCCCAATGTAGTGTATCTGGATGTCAATATGCTTGGTCCTTTGATGATGGATTGGGATACATGAGATTTGAGTAGCACATTGATTGTCTCAAAATATGATTAATGGTTGTTTAGATTGAATACCAAACTAAATGAGAAAATTCTAAAACTAAATAGCCTCAGTTTTGGTACTCGGCTTCAATAAAAGATGGACCAATAAAAAATTGCTTCTTGCTCTCTAACAAATAAGTCTTGAACCAAGTGAGAAGCTATAAGTTGAATTCGTGAACTTATAGCTTCTCACTTGGTTCAAGACTTGTTTGTTAGAGAGCAAGAAGCAATTTGTTATTGTTCCATCTTCTATTGAAGTCGAGTACCAAAACTAAGGCTATTTGGTTTTAGGATTTGTTTTTTTTTAAATTCAATTTTTGTCAAAATTTTGACATTCATTGGTCGAAACAGAAAGAGTTTGGTCAAAATGGTTCAACCATTCTGTGTTGAAAGCTTGCATCATGGGTTTGGCATCTTGGTCGAAACAGAGAGAGTTTGGTCAAAATGTTTCAACCATTCTGTGTCGCAATCTTGCGTCGTGGGTTTGGCATCTTGGTCGAAACAGAAAGAGTTTGGTTGAAATGTTTCGACCATTCTGTCTCGAAAGCTTGCATCGTGGGTTTGGCATCCTAGTTGGATGGGTCAAACATTTTGACCAACCTTGGTCAAAACATTTCGATCAAACTTGGTCGAAACTTTTCAAACATTTTGACTGAATCTGGTCGAAACTTTCTGGACATTTCGACGAATGTTTGGTTGAAGTTTTAACAAATAATGTAGGTGTTTGAATACGCTAATTTCAACCAAGTTTGTGTTGAAATTTCAGCATTAGCAAGAATGTGTTGATCTTTCAATGATAAAAATACCGACAAAGAAATTTGTGGGTCTTTCAACCAATCTGCGTAGATAATGCGACCAATTTTCCTTGAAAATAGGGGCCAATTTTACTAGTGAATGTTATGGGAATATTAATTAAATTAATATAAGGATGATTTTAGATGTCTACATTTTGTCCCACTTTGATGCGGTGTCAAAAGTGGCATTGCATCAAAGAAAAAAAAAAAAGATGCCCCGGAGAGGTCAGAAAAACCTACGGTAGCGAGAGCGGAGGAGTGTGCCCCCTCGAGAAAATAATAGGAAAAAATACAATTTTTTAATAAAATTTTCTCAAAAAAGGCAGGAAAAGAGGGAAAGCAGACCAATTGCATGGCGTGTCCAAGGAAAATGGAGGAAAAATAGGGACCAAAATGGGGAATGGGAAGACAAACGGAAGAAATGGGTCCCAAGGGGCTATAAATAGTCCATCGGGGCCCATAAACAAGTCATTTTCACTTACAAAGAGCAAAAAGAGAGAAAAAGAAGAGAGCAATGATAGTACAACAAGAGTGAGCACATCTTGGGGAGTGCATCTGAGTGCACCAGTGACCAATAGATGCGGGACCACCGGTGAGTAGTCGACTACCTCTCTGTCAATTATGCATTTAATGCTTTCATAGGTCGGTAGGGAGTCGTAAATGCGCTCAAAAGTTGGCACGCAGCATAGACATCGATCGCCTGACCACCGTTTGCATAGATGGTAATTGACAGACCACCATCCTCGTAGATGACCGATCTACGGTCGACGTCTATGCAGATGGAGATCGACCGATCTTCATCTGCGAGTGTAGGGAAGGAGGGGAAACGCGCAGCAGAGACGACGGAGTTAAGACTCCACTATCTGCGTGGCAAAGAGGCGGCAACAAAAACTGTCATCTCCGCAGACTGGCGACTGCAAAAGTCCACTGTCTACGAGGGTCAACCGCCGTCTGCGTAGATTGAACCAAAAATGGAAGAAAAAAGAGGAAGAAGAGGTAAGACAAGGGTCCGGGAGCATTTTTCGATGCCCCGGACAGGCCTGGGACATTTTTTGATGCTCCAAAATGCTATTTGATTGCCGACATTTGCTTGCTGACTACAGGAGGAGACCGTCACTTTCTGAGCGAGGGAGTGCTATCCAGCGACCATGGAGCTAAAGTAGCAGTTGACGGTGGCTGACTGGGGACTGGTGACACTATGTGGTCTAGAGCACGTGCAGCATTGGCCACATCTGCAAGCGCATAATGCACTCATGTCTATGTTGATAGAGAGATGGCATAGCACCACCTCTAGCTTTCACTTCCCTACAAGGGAAGCGACTATCACACTCCATGATGTATGGAGGATTTACAGAGTGACGATTCAGGGGCTGATACCCCAGTACTGTGTTGAGGGCTCAGAGCCCTATATGGAGATGGATTTTGGTCGTCCATATGCAGATCTGCCTACCACACGATAGTGGATGTCCTGGAAGGGGGAAATAGAGATGGAGCCACGGTTGCGATGGGTAGCCTTATACCTAGCGAGGCTAATAGGGGGATGACTTATGCCTGATCATGCAGGCAAGGGGTTCCCTATGGGTTGGGCACGAGTGCTGAGCAGTATGGTTGAGGATGGAGACCAGTACTATTGGGGTTACACCATTCTAGGCTAGTTATATTATGATCTTCACATGTGCATCTACCACAAGGGTAGGGCGCTCAGGCCAGGTTGCATGCTGCTTCTTGTATGGGCGTGGGAGCATATTGCGGTCATTCGACCGATTAGGACCCAAGAGACTAGAGCGGCTTACGAGTCATTCTCATGCAGGTACATGCCACCCATCAACTATGAGGCCATAGATTCAGTTGGATATTGGCGACGGAGGCTTGATGAGATGGGGGAGATTCATTGGGCACCCTATGCGGGGTGCGAGGCCTGGGGTCATGAGATCCCTCAGTAGGGTGGATACGCAGAGGATGAGTTTTATGACTCGTACTATATGAGGTTTGTACAGACTAACTGCTGGTTGATCAGGAGGAAAACCTATATGATCTCCAGGTACATGCCATCCTGAGTATGATGACAGATGGGGCAGATCCAGGAGGCAGTCCTAGATGGGTTCCTTCATCCACTGGTGACCCGAGAGGTGGGGAGCGTCTAGGGGATAGGTGCAGATCTATGCATAGCATGAGTGTCATTCATGGGGATGATCGAGGTCCCATGGATTAGGGCTCGAGAGTCATTGCAGGATGCTAGAGTAGTGCCCGCATATGCTCAGTAGTGGGCTGCTCATAGGTCATTTAGATTGACAGTCCCAGGGATCGTACAGGAGGATGAGCAGCCAAGGGGTGGAGGGGATGGAGGAGGGGAGGATGATGATGATGATGATGAGGGAGGGGATGGAGGAGGGGCTAGCAGGAGGAGATTCTGACCTAGGGTTGCAGCACTGAGGCAGAGAGGGCAGGTATAAAGACCCATAGGAGGGCAGCCACCCATCATTCTCGATGTATAGGTACATGGACTGGATCCATAGGGGCCACCGGGACAGGGACAGGTACCACCAGCAGGTTATGTAGCCCAGGATACACACAATACAGTCATAGCAGAGCGAGATGGCCTGCAGACCAAGCTAGGTAGAGTACAGGGTTTATTAGCGACATCTTAGATGACTGAGGTGAGCACACAGGCTGAGATCCAGCGAATACAAGGATTACTTTCTACAGCATAGGCTACAGCCACTAGCCTATAGATAGAGGTAGCCCAGGTATAGGGAGAGCTAGTAGCAGAGACTACTTGGGGGGATAGTGCTCAGAGAGCACTAGACATTTTATAGGCTTGGGTGGACAGTGGAGAGTTCACTATCATTGAGGAGCACGGGGATCCTGATGAGGAGCTGGCAACGATGTCAGCGCAGATAGCAACTCTTATGGCAGAGCGAGATCTAGCATGGAGACATGCAGAGGATTACAAGGCAGACCGCGATATAGCGCGACTAGCAGGCAGGGCTGCAGGAGTTGGATAGATGATGGCAAATGCCATGGCGGCACAGAGGGAGGCAGGATGGAGAGGCCGAGAGGCCGCATATTACATGGGGCTCTATTATGGTACAATGCTAGAGGAGGCATGATAACCTGCATACTCTGAGAGAGCTCAAATAGAGAGCACTAGATGAGGGTCACAGGGATTAGTGGGGTTACCTCCACGTCCCAACAGTGGTGCAGGACCATCACGGCCACCACCATGATGCTTCTCAGACCTTTTTGGATACACATTTTTGACACATGATGTATGATACTTGACATTTTTGATATATATACATGGACTAATTTGGGACATTGGACTTTGATTTATGGACTTTTATGATGCTATGTATATGATGTGATGTTTATGCAGGGTGTATGGATGCATTATGATGTTTATATATGTTATATGATGTTTATGACTGACATGCGGGATGAGATGCAGATATATATAAATGTTAGATGTAATGTGTTAATGCTTATAGATGGATATATTTTGTTATGTGATGATGTATAAATGTAAATGTAGATATGATATGTGAAATGAATCTAAAATGAATGAATCCTAAAAATGTTAAGGATTTTATCAATGCAACTAAATGAATGAAATATAATTATATGCAATGGTACTAAATAATGATTAAAATGAAGAAACAACTAAATGAATGATAAATGAAATGTGTAATGAAACTAAATGCTAATGATTAATGATTAATGAATGGAGTAACAATGCAACTGAAAATGAGTAATGAACTAATTGAACAAGGCAACTGATAATGATTAATGATTAATGAACTAAATGATCAATGCAACTGAGAATGAATAATGATTAATGAACTAAATGATCAATGCAACTGAGAATGAATAATGATTAATGAACTAAATGAACAATGCAAATGATTAATGCACTATGAGACATATGAGGATACTATTTTTGTGTGTATCAAATAGGTCTGATAAAATCACTTAGGTGACTGGATAGGGGGAATAAATAGAAACCTTTTCCAAGAGCAGAATCACAATGCAATATGTCCTAACTATAATGCAAAGACTAACTACATGATGATAGTGGGATTGATACCGTGTTAATGTTGGAGAGCACACCCTAGTTTGATATTGCAAAAGGAGTTATGCACCATGTGCTAGAAAACACAAGTGACATGGTTCCTTTGCATGGACTAGACTCTCAAACAAATAGGTTGTTAGGAACAAGAATGCAAGATACTAGGTATGATAAATCTTATGAAATGTTACTCATGAGGAGACGCAGTACGTCCAGATCTTTTGAGGGATTTGAGATGCATGAATCCTGCCCCCATTGAGGCATGCATAGTCATAACCAAATATCAAAACATAGATGTGCTAACAAACTATGACAAGAAGATCATACCACAAATGACACGTATTTCACCATATATTTACCATAATGAACCACGATATAAAAGATCAAGGCTGTCGTGATAAGAACATAGTAAAACACAAGATAAAATCAACAAAAAGGCATCCTGACCAAGTGATCATTCAGTCCAAAAGTTCTTGCCATGAACAATTTTGATGTGAGGATTGATAGAACAACCGACACTAGAAGGATGCATCCTGATGGGCCAAAGATTGATTGATAAAAAATGGGAATTCGCTAGCAATTTCTTGTGAATAGAATGATCATAGGAAAGTCAATCTGTCTGCTGATTTGATGTAAAAATGTTTGTGATCATTGTGTCTAGAACAAAACTCAGTATTTTTATTTGGTAAGCTCAGTCAGGCAGAAATCTTTATTGCAAAAGCGGAAAGATGGTCAAGGAACTACCTGCATAGATATGGGTAGTAACTCTTATTATGAAAGGCGATGCAAACTGCATAGACAAATGGTGGAAACTGATGGTGGATCTGACTACACATGGCACTTGAAATAGGTTTTCACCATGGTACTTATCCATTGCGCCATCGAAGTTGTTTTCACAGATGTATAGATTTATTTCTCTTTCTCTTTTTTGATATTCTTTCCAAGCTTTTTTAATTTTTTTATGCCTTTTTTTATTTTTTGCTTGCTTTTTTGAATGTTTTTTGGATTTTTTGCTTTTCTGATTTTTTGGATTTTTGAAAATTTATGTTGTACAACAGACTATTGACTGATCAAGCATAGAAGTGCTTGAGATGTACAATATTTACAGGATCAGGGAGTGAATCTCCCTCTAGTGATGCAATCTGATAGGCATCTGAATCATACTTTGCTATGACGATGAAGGGCCCCAACCAGTTAGGCTCAAACTTTCATTTCTTTTCACAGTTCTGGAGGTTCTTCATATTATGCTGCAGGACAAGATCACCAACCTAAAACTGACGAGGCTTGATCCTTTTGTTGAACTGAAGGTGAAGGTGATTTTGATACATGCGGAGGTGGTCTAGGGCATTGAGGCATCTCTCATTGAGGAGTTCTAGCTCTTGCAAGTGAGTAACTCTATATTCTTCTTTGGACAATAGATTCTTGAGAGAAATTATGAGGGAAGGGAGCTCAATTTCAATGGGTAGAATAGCCTCAGTACCGTAAACAAGGGCAAAGGGAGTGGCTCTCATGGGGGTTTGAATGGAGGTGCGGTAAGCCCATAGGGAAAGGTTGAGGTGAAGGTGCCAATTACGGCCAGCTTCATCGACTATTTTCTTGAGGATTCTGAGGATGGTTTTATTCATAGCCTTAGCTTGACCATTGCTTTGTGGAAAGTACTTGGAAGAGGTATGGTGGGTAATGCTAAATTTCCTACATAGCTCTGTGACATCCTTGTTCTTGAAAGGTCCTCCATTATCAGTAACAATGTCCTAAGGAATGCCATAGCGACAGATAAGATAGTTCAAAATAAACTTTAAATTTTTTTTCTAGTAGTGTAGGTGAGAGGAACAGCTTCGACCCACTTAGTAAAGTACTCCGTAGTAGCCAAGATGTATTTATGGCCATTAGAAGAATTAGGGAAAATCTGGCCAATGAGGTCGAGACCCCATCGTGAAAAAGGCCAAGGGGTGATGGTGGGCTGGAGGGATTGGGAGGGGGCGTGTATCAAATTGTCATGCTGCTGACAAGGTACACACTTCTTCACATAGTTGTAGGCATCTTGCTCCATAGTAGGCCAGTAATATCCAGTGTGTAATAAATTTTGGCCAAAGTAAGTCCACTAGAGTGGGCCCCTTAGATTCCTTGATGTACCTCCTCTAAGGACGTTTGTGCTTCATCAGAATTTAGACACCTTAAAAGAGTTCCATTGAAATGCTTTCGAAAGAGGGTATCTACAAGGATTGTGTATCGGGAAGTGTGGCGAATGAAGGTTTTACGTTGGTTGGGGGTTAAAGTAAGTGGGGTATGTCCATCACGTATATAGGAATACACTTCTTGGTACCATGGAGAATTGGGATCAGCAATTTCACACACCATTTCAAAATTTGGTTTGTCATAGGCAGGGACCGTAAGATTATCGACAAGAAACTCACACTGTGCACTATGTTCTGGCATAGTGATCAAGGACCCAATTGTTGCAATGGCATCTGCTACTTTGTTGTTTGTGCAAGGTATCTATTGGAAGATGAGCTCAGTGAAATGCATTTTGAGATCCTCAACTATATGGCATTAGGGAAGCAACTTGTCATCCTTCATTTGATATTCATCCATAACTTGTTTGATAACCAATTGTGAATCACCAAGCACCAATAAAGTTAGAATCTTCCATTGTATGGCCTACCGGAGTCCAAGTACAAGGGCTTCATACTCTGTAATGTTGTTGGTACAAGGAAATTGTAATTTGAAAGATTTAGGGATGAGATCCCCTTTGGTGTAACAAACAAGATTCCTGCCCCCGATCCTTTATGAGTGAAGGATCCATCAAAATAAAGCTTCCATGGTGGACTCGGGGCAAGATTAAGGACTGATTCATCTGGAAAATCTGTGATCAGAGGGTGTTTACCATCAATAGGTGCTTCAGCTAACTGATCTGCAATTACTTGTTCTTTGATATCTTTTCGATCCACATAAACAATGTCGAACTTACTAAGAATCATGACCCATTTTTATGTACGATCAGTAAGAGCAGTGCGTACCAGGAGATATTTGAGTGGATCAATTTTGGCAACAAGATGAATCTTATGATTAAGCATATAATGTCGTAGTTTTTGTGTATAGAAAACAATGGCCAAACATGCCTTCTCAATTAGGGAATAATTCAACACATAGCCAATAAGAGTCCTGTTGAGATAGTAAATTGCTCGCTCTTTGTCGGTATCATCCAATTGTGCCAGGAGGGCTCCCAACGTGACCTCTAGAGCAGATATGTAAAAAATTAGAGGATTACAAGCAACAGGTGGTACCAACATGGGTGGATTAGCCAGATAGCCTTTCAA
Organism: Thuja plicata; assembly: GCA_018584345.1. Classification (NCBI taxonomy): domain Eukaryota; kingdom Viridiplantae; phylum Streptophyta; class Pinopsida; order Cupressales; family Cupressaceae; genus Thuja; species Thuja plicata. The sequence continues at coordinate 867,541 of MU224368.1, forward strand.
TCTCTCAAATGCATTTTGACACAAGCAATCCCACTGGAACTTGATATTCTTGTGCAGGAGATGAGAGAACGGATGCACCTTATCTGCTAGTTGTGACATGAATCTTTGATTGATTGTAGTTTGCCTTGTAAACTACATAATTGCTTTAATGTTTTGGGTGGTGGCATCTCTAGGATTACTTTCACTTTCTTTGGATCAACTTCTATTCCACGCCATGACATAATGTATCCCAGTAGCTTACCAGATTGTACTCCAAAAACACACTTCTTAGGATTCAACCTAATCTTATACTTCTCCAATTGCTCAAAGATGGTAGTAAGGATAGGAATATGTGATTCCCTTATTTTGGATTTGCCTAAAAGATCATCCAGATAATCTTCCATGATGACATGCAAAAGGTCATGAAAGATGGTAGTCATTGCTCGTTGGTAAGTGGCTCCAGCATTTTTAAGGCCAAAGGGCATCACCTGATAAAATAAGGTTCCCTAAGGTGTCATGAATGCAGTTTTGTGCTGGTCTTATGGTGCTATCCTGATCTGATTGTAACCTGAGAATCCATCCATAAGTGACAACATTTCATGTCCTGTCGTCAAATCCACTATAATGTCAATATTCGAGAGTGGAAAATCATCCTTGGGACATGCAAGATTTAGGTCTCTAAAATCAGTGTAGATGTGAATGCCCCCAATAGGCTTACCTACTAGTACAATATTAGAAACCCATTCAGGATAATCAATTGGCCTGATTACTTCAGTGTCCAACATCTTCTGAAGCTCTACTTTGACTACCAATGTGACCTGCGGATGCATCTTGTGAAGTTTCTACTTAATAGGTTTTACACTTGGATCTACAACAAGATGATGCATGACAAGATCTGTATCTAGCCCGAGCATGTCTTTGTAAGTCCAGGCAAAGTTGATTTTGTGTTTATGCAAGAATGTTGTCATGTCTTTCTTTTCTTGATCACTGAGAGAAACTACAATGTAGGTGATGTGTGGATCTTCTTTTGTGCCTAGGTTGATTGGAATAGTATCTTCAATGATCATAGAGGACACTTTTGGTTCTAAAGATATAAACAGAAAGTCAGCCTCTCCCTCCTCTAGCACCTCAGAAAGGTTTTTACTAGAGGAAGCATCCTTTATTTTATCTTTTTCTTCATCCAAAGGTGCCTGCGAGAGGTTTTCACCAGAGGATGTATTTTCATTTTTTCAATTTTTATTTTGTTTTTCATTTTTTCAATTGAGAGAGTTGGCTACTGAAGTAGGCTTGTTCACTGTAGTGGATCTAATGTTCATATTCTCAGAGATTCTTAATTCCAAAGGGCTAAAACTACCTCATATGAATCACAAACGTCCAAAGCTGGTGGTGAGTCTTGCTGATCCCAGTCAATTAATTTAGGGTTTGTGAGAGGTAGACGAGGGGATGAAAGGTTAGCTTGGGTGATAGTGAAGACATGGTGATTTTCATTGAGGTCATCTTCAATATATTGGAAAGGAATTTTGAAGAACTCTTCCTCTGTGTCTAAATCTGAGGCAGCTAGACAATAATCCTTAGCGAAGTTAGTCTTGGTCTCTACAAAACCCAATCCATGTCCTTTAGGATAGCCATTGGCTGTGATGATTTTCTTCTTACCTGTTTCATTACCTCCAAGACCAGTACCATGATATCCCATGCTTTCGACAATGGGAGTAACCTTAGGATACTTTCCTTTGGGGAAAATTATAGGTTGTTCTTCTTCATCATTATAGAGCCAATCGAGGATGCTATATTCCATGTGTTCATCTGATAGGGACCCCCAATGTTCAAAAATAGTTGTTTTACAGTGCATAAGCACTTTATCTTTGGAGAGAGGTGATGGTGATGGTCTTCCATAAGACTTTGGTGACAAAGGGAGTTGCCCAATACATAAAGCACTTTCAAATTTATACTCTCCCATGCCTTGATCTATGAATGTGGCCTTTGCTTCAGATGAGGAGGGTTTGTCTTCAATAGCCTTGTCTTCAATAACTTTTTCCTTTCCTTTGGATTGTTTAGCTGGGGTTTTTGATGTCTTTTCTGGAACTAATGGAGTGTTTGAAATAGGGGTTTCTTGATTGAAATGTCAGCCAAACTCATTCAACGGACAGTAATTAGCTTGTTTGCCTTCCAATCTCTTGTAGTATTGAATGGGCTCAGGATCTCCAGGAATTGTGATTTCTCTACCGTGATGTGGGAACTTTAGACATTGATGATAAGTAGAGGGTACACCTTTGATAGTGTGTATGCATGGGTGTCCCAACAAGATGTTATAAGGTAGATCTAGATCCAATAAATGACAAACAGTTTCAATCAGGGTCGGGCCCACTTGTAAGGGTAGTGTGATCAAACCCTTGCTTTCTCGTTCTCGATCATCATAGGATTTTATTGTGATTCATTTGTCAGCATCAATGAGTTCCTCAAAAAGACTGATATTACAAATCATTTTCAATGTACACAAATTTAAGCCAGATCCACTATATATGAGGACTTGTTTTACTCTTGTGGAGCAAATTTTTCCTTCTATATGGAGGGACTTATTATGATGAGGGTCAGGACCACCAAAGTACTTATTAGTGAAGACTAGATGTTCTTGTGCGGCTAGGTTCCCTATCATAGCTTTAAATTGTGCAACATTGATGTTCTCAGGGACACAGGATTCATTTAGAGCTTTATCAAGGATTTCTCTGTGAATCAGCGAAGTTGTCAAGATCTCTAGAATGGATATCTGTGCAGGCGTCTTTCGTAACAGGGCCAATAAGACAAAGTGTGAAGCCAGTCGAGTAGCAGTAGATGCTGCAGCTGGTGGATTTACAGATGCAGAAGGTTTATCAGTAGCTTAGACAATGACTCTGGGTCTACGTGTAGCAGCATTACAATCAGTAGCTTTGAGGATTGTGGTATTAACATGCGTGTCAGATTCTTCAATGCAGCCACAAAGAGAGTCAAACCCAAAGATATCATTTTCACTTAAACTCCCACATGTTCGATCATGGCCTGTAATAGTATTGGTAGAATAGTCATATGGGATTGTGTTTGATGCATTGTTTTGATTATGAGGTGGGAAGGGTTGATTGTAGACTTTGAGTTTCGCATTAGATGAGGATGCATTCTGACCTTCAACTTCAACTTCCCCATCCTCAATGAGATCTTGCACAAAGTGTCTAAGCTTCATACATTTCTTGGTATCATGCCCCTTGATGCGATGATAATCACAATACTCATTATCTCTATACCAAATAGGTTTAGGTTGATTCTCATCAAAAGGTTGAGTATTTGGGTAGACTATCATTCCTTGATCTGCAAGTTGTTTGAAGATCACATCTAGAGGTTCTGCCAAAGCTGTGAATTATAGTCATTATCAATTGTCATTATTATTGTTATTGTTGTTATTGTTGTAGTTGTTGTGAGGAAACACGAATGATTAATTATGTAGTTGTTGATTATTGTTCTGATTGTTCTGATTTTGATTGTTGTTCGAATTATGATTATTCTGATTGTTTGGATTCTGATTTTGATTTTGGTTGTTGTTGCGATACTGATTTTGATTTTGATTGTTATTGTGATTGTTTTGATTGTTATTGTTGGATGATTGGAAATTTTGGACATGCTTGGCATCAGTCACTCCATCATTGAAAAATCCTTTGTTTTTACTCCAAAATTTTGGTTTATCATTATTGGAAGGAGTATAATGTTTGATGCTACCTCTTTGCAAAAGGCCATCTTCAATGT
>MU224368.1:879806-899412 GCA_018584345.1 Thuja plicata
CCAAAACTAGCCCTAATAATAGCACCCCTAAGGTCTATCAATGTGATACATCTCTTTGCTAAGTTTTATCAACCTAATTTGAATATACAATATAAAAAACCCCACTTAGCAAACTGAGAGGGACATAGCCCTAACCACTACTCGGCATCATCACCATACATAAACTTTGTTACCACCACACCCGAGCATTGGAAGTAACTGCATTTTGTCTTGAATTCAATGTCGATATGACCATCTTTAAAGAAAAGATAGTTGCAGATGTCATGGCACTTAAAAGTACCAATGTGGCTCTGTAGAAGGGATGTCATTGCACTGGCACTAACATAGCATTTACTTCATCTGTTAGCGGACTTTATTTTTGATTAAAACACATTGCATTTGTTTGTCGACTCATTTTTCATGCTAGGGTTTTTTGTTGTAATGCCTCCATGTTGGTTTCGAAACCATGATCGTCTGCAATGAAATCCACCATGTTTTGTGGGAAAGAACTTCTATTTTGAGCTCTTAGTAGGAAGGAAAAGATGTAGTTTTGTTTTCCATAACACATGGCATCTTTTGCTTTGAGTCTTACTTCAAAGGATGCGGCTTTTGATCTATTGTTTGCTTGAACACGGGCCCCAACTGTAAGTTTACTTTGCACTTGTTTAATGTTGAGATGTTTTGCTGATATTATGCCATAATACATGGCACTGAATAATGATTTGGAACTCAAATGTTTTACCTCCATCGCGGGTTTTGAACTTGCAGTGTATAATAAAGACTCGGGCTCTTTGTTTGTAACTGCCACCACTGCATTTTGAAAGTTATCACCGCTGCCACCTTGGAATAGTTTGGAGCTATGGCTGAGGTGTCGAGCCCACAAACTCTAATTTATGAACTGGAGATGTCCCAGCCATAGCTTCAGGACTCATCCCCAGTTGGCTGTGTAACATGGAATCATATCACTACTGTCGACCTCGAGCTGTGGTTGAAATATTGGGAAAAGTCATCTCAGCCACAGCTTCAGACTTATCCCCAATTTGTAGCACAACCATAAAACACCACCACTGCATCCTTCCTTCAGACCTGCGGGTAATAGACCAATTTATGAATGTTTTTTATGTGACCACCATGTGGGTTTTCTGGGAACCGTGACTCTCTTCAGCATTGGAAAAAATGGAGATTATGACTGAAAGATGGAGTAGATACATTTATTTTTTCCTTAGCTTCATCACGTCTTTCAGTCATAAGCTTCACATTTTTTCATGCGAGTTGCTACAGACATGAATGAAGACACATCTCTTCGTAAAAAAGATAAGTCGACTCCTTCTGTTGTTCTTTTATTCTCTGCTCTTTAATATGATCTTCACTTGCTATATGTTGGTACTCTATTTGATGTTTGATTGTATAGCTTTAAACCACTGTTGAACTATTATGCTTGTTTTCGAGCTCATGAGCCTCGGCTCTTATCAATGTCGAAGCTCACTTGCTTAGTGCTTTTGATGTATGTCAGTCTTATGTTTGATGCTCGGCTATAATTAAAACCCACATAGAACTTTTGAACTATCCTTTGCTTGCTATCCATGAACCTTGGCTCTACTCAATGTCGAAGCTCATTGTCTGATGTCGAATATTTTTTTATGTATGTTGGTACTTTGATGTTTGACTGTAGCTAAAAACCCACATACAACTTTCAAAACAAGTATATGTTCACTCTCGAACCCATTACTACAACACTGCTTGTTGTTGATCCTTCACTGTCATCTTTTCATGGCGGCTTTGCACTTGCTTTAATGTTTTAATAAAAACACCATTACTGTTGTCTTCAAATACCAGTAATTAGCAAATAGAATATATGTTTCTTTGTTTAATGACATTCCATTGTTTGAAAAAGAAACATATATAAGATTTTTAATTGCAACATTATGTTGAAAAACACTATGAATTTACAATTTTGATGATAGTACTGAGCATCTCTGTTAGCATTTATACATAAACATGTTGAATATGTTGTTGTTCTTTAATGTAGAAATACAGTGTTTTTTTCTTGAAGTACTTAGAAAAGAACAAACCCATGGGGTTCGAGCACGGGCTCGTGACTCCCATGGATTTTACTTCAAAATAGTAAACTCATTCTGCATATATAATTCTTGCCCTGTTACATGCTCTGTTCTGTTATCAAGAATGTTCATCTTTTCAAAACATCTATATGAGATTTAAACTTTGCAAAAAGAAATTGTCTCAGTCAGTTTGTCTAAAATAGATTATGTATTGCAATATTTCATCATGATCAAGCATTTTTTGAAAAATGTAGCTTATGGATATCTTGTAATACTTTTGCATTATGTTTGTTCTCTGTATGTGCACACTCATGCTGATTTAGTGAAATTTTACAAATGTATAGCAGCCAGATATATGTGAAGAAATACTTATTGTAACAACACTTTCACACTTTCCATTAATTGCATAAAAATAGTGAATTTTTAGAGTCTTTCAATTCTATAATTCATCAGCTTTCTTCATTCATGTCATTTCTGTAGCATCTTTGACTCCTTCATATGTCTACACCTCATCCTTCTTATGTACATGAGCAATAACCTTCTGAGATATCATCCATCCTTTTGTATATAATGCCTTATATGAAGTTTGAGCATGGGCTCGTGACATCCATTGCATCATTTTCTTTTTTTGTTTCCTGCATTCAATTATAGATACCTACTCACTTGCACACAAAATAACACTCAATTTATTAGGTCATCAAATCATATACACCAGTCAATGTTTGTGAGTGAATATAAGATAACATTCACTCATGAATACTGGTTGGTTTGTGTTATTTGATGAACTCATAGGTTCATCTAATCATGAAAAAGGTTTCTCAGATGGTAATACTAAGTCCCTTTTATTCAAATATCTGATTATATAGAGAAGAACAACATGTATCAGAGTGATCATACATAGAAAAAGGTTTCATGTTTAGAACAAATCCCTTTAATACTATTCTTCAGATATTATGGATGAATGTTTTCTCATTGCATTTATTTCATCAGATTAATATGCAGTTTTCATAAAGATTGATTGTGTGTTGTTTATGTTCCATGTATTGCTTAGATCCAACTGGATCTAACATCTTTTTTACCATGATGCAGGTAAACCCTAAGAAGACCTATATGCAGATGAGGATAGACTATGAAGACCTAGGACCTGATATGCAACCAGTAATGAAGACCTAACATGCAAGCATTTAAAAAAAACAACCAACAGGCAATGCATGGGACCTCTACTCCATACTTTCAATTATGCCTCTTATTCTGCAATGTACTATTGTTTTGACATGAAAAGAAAGATGAAATAACATTTCTATAATACATTCAGCTTGAATGCACAATGTAATTGATCATAATTGTATTTTAGAAATTCTGGAATGTGATCAATTCTTAGAGTACAAAATGATAATTTTTTGAAAATGAATGTAATTATGAAATGTTGAGTAATAATACCTGAAGGATAATATTAATGGGACCTCTAAAATGCAATCTCTTCCTGATTATGATAATTTGATGCATGCTGAAAATTAGGATAACAATTAGTACCAAAAACTGATATCATCCAACAATCTCCCCCTTTGGAATTAATGACAACATATGGGAAAATCTGTATGCATCAACCCAGACGTACTCTCTCTCAATACAATCTTCTCAATATCCTCAACACAAATCTCTCAAAATAGTAGGGATTTTCACATAGATTCCTTCCCCCTTTGGCAACAATGGCAAAGGGTGCCATAACTCATTTGTAGTTTTCTATTAAGGTGTAGCTTTTTCAAATCTTCATGTCCATCAACCAGGTGCAAGATCACCCAAATGTACTCCATAGAATTCTTTTGCAATCACTCCCCCTGAGGATTTGATCCATACATCAAGTCCAGAGAATGATATAGCTCTGAGATCAACTGGACTGATGCATATCTGCATCAATTAATTACCACTAGGAGGGTGATAACCCCAATCATGCCTCTAAGATATTCAAAAGAATCTTTTGGCAAAGGTTTAGTAAATATATCTGCTATCTATTCCTTTGTGCTAATGTACTCTAGTTTAATCTCTTTATCTGCTACGTTCTCCCTCAAGAAATGATACTTAATAGAAATATATTTATTTTTTGAATGCATTACAGGATTCTTTGACATATTCAATGTGCTAGCATTATCACAATGGATAACCACTGGTTCTTCAAAAATTATTCCAATGTCTTTCAACATTTGTTTCATCCAAACAACTTGTGTACAGTTTATTGCTGCAGCAACATACTCTAACTCAGCAGTAGATTGAGCAATACAGTTCTGCTTCTTTCTCAACCAAGAAACCAATCTTTTCCCAAGGAAAAATGCACCACCAATTGTACGCTTTATGTCATGCACATTACCTTCCCAATCAGCATCAGTATAAGCCTGCAAAGTAAAATCTTCTAATTTTTCATACCACAATCCATGTTCTATTGTCCCTTTCAAATATCTAAAAATTCTTTTTATAGCAACAAAATGTGTCTTTAGGATTTTCCTGATATCTAGCCACAATTCCAATTGCATTGGCAATATCTGGTCTAGTGTGAGTTAGATATTGTAGACCTCCAATCATCAATCTATACTTAGTCTGTACCACACTTTGAGTCTCATCACTATTAGTCAGTTTGTGTCTAGTCACCATAGGTGTCCCAACAGGTTTACAATCTTCCTTTCCAAACTTTTTCAACATTTCCTTAAGATACTTGCTCTGAGATATAAAAATGCCATTCTTACTTTGATTAATTTGCAAACCAAGAAAAAATGTCATCTCCCTAATCATTGACATTTCAAATTCATTTTCCATTTCTTTAGCAAACTTCTTACTCATCTTATCATTGCCTCCAAAAATGATATCATCAACAAAAAATTCTATAATCAAGATTCCATCTTCATCAATTCTCAAATATAAATTACTGTCTGCATTACCTTTTCTGAAACCAAGATGACGTAGATATTTTTCCAGTCTTACATACCATGCTCTTGGTGCCTGTTTCAGTCCATACAATGCCTTCTTCAGTTTGCAAACCCTGTTTTCATCATCTATCAAAGGAAAACCATAAGGTTGCTCAATGTAAACTTCTTCTTCTAGATCACCATTCAAGAATGCATACTTCACATCCATCTGATAAACCTTAAAGTCTTTATGTGCATCATAAGAAATAAATAATCTCACATCTTCCAATCTAGCAATAGGAGAAAATGTTTCTTCATAGTCTATGCCTTCTTGTTGTGAATAGCCTTTACATACTAGTCTAGCCTTGTTTCTTACCACTATTCCTTCCTCATCCATCTTGTTTCTGAAAACCCATTTAGTACCAATCACATTTTTGTTCTTAGGTCTTGGAACCAATTCCCAAGTATTATTCTTCTTTATCTGTTCCAGTTCTTCTTCCATATCTTTAGTCCAAGATTCATCTCTACATGTTTCATTAATAGTCTTTGGTTCAACTTGAGAAATCAAATAGATTTCATCTCCAGCTCTAGATCTAGTCATCATACCTTTACTTGCATCACCAATAATTTGATCTTTGGGATGGTTCTTCTTAACATACCTTGGTGTCCTCAATGTCTCAGTAGCTCCAATTTGTTCATCTTCAATCTCATTCTTAATCATCAAAGGTTCTTCAAGTTCAGTAGTAACCTCTTTCATTTCTATAATCTGACTACAATCATATATCCTTTCCTGAATTTGAAAATTTTCATCTATCCTCACATTGGCACTTTCAATCAACTTTCTCAATCTCAAATTGAAACATTTATATGCTTTACTCTTAGTGGAATAACCAAGAAAAATTCTTTCATCACTTCTAGCATCAAACTTGGTTATCTCATCATCTCCCTTGATATAAAATTTACTTCCAAATATTCTAAAATATTTTACAGTAGGAGTATGATCAAACCATAATTCATAAGGAGTCTTACTTGTACCTTCTTTGATCAAAATTATATTCAGGGTGGACACAACAGTGCCAACTGCTTCTCTCCAATGAACATGTGACACATTTCCTTCTAGCAACATAGTTCTTACAACATCTATCTATCCCATTCAGTTGTGGAGTTATGGGAGTTGATGTCTATCTGTATATCCCATGCTCTTCATAGTATGAATTAAATAACTCTGATGTAAACTCACCACCTATGTCTGATCTCAAACACTTTATCTTCAAACTAGATTCATTCTCAACTTTTGCTTTAAATAACTTGAATTTGTTAAATGCTTCATATTTCTCTTTCAAGTATGTAACCCACATCATTATAGAAAAGTCATCAACAAATAGTATAAAGTACCTTTCACCATAGTATGATCTTGTTCTTGTAGGACCACACAGATTTGTATGCACCATATCCTACTTCCCTTTTGTTGAATAAGCTTTTCTTTTAAAGGTGCTTCTAGTCTTCTTCCCCATAACACACTCTCTACACATAGTGTTAGATGGCTTCACAATTTTAGGTTGATCTCTTACTTCTTTAGTCATACTTTCCTTTACAATGTTGTCAAAGTTAATATGAAATTATCTTTTGTGCCATAACCAACTGTCATCAACCTTCGCAATAAAACAAGAAGCTTTAATTCCGTACCAAATGCGATCAAGTCTCCTACTTTAATTTTGATAGAGCATTTCCCATCAATGAATTTCAATTGATAACCCTTGTCTACTAACTATCCAACACTCAACAGATTATGCTTAAGTCCATCAACAAGTAATACATTGTCAATGTTAGTCTTTCCATCCAAAGAAATAGATCCAACTCCAATAATTAGCTTAGGAGTATTGTCACCAAATCTGACTACACCACCATCATGTCTTTTCAAACTCACAAACTTATTTTTATCTCCAGTCATATGATGTGAACAACCACTATCTATAACCCATTCAAATTTATTTTCAACATGGGATACTAAGGCTTTTTCTTCATGCATTGGTTCATCATCCTTAATAGCAATAAATCTAATTTCATCATAGTCACCATCATCATCATCAGATATACCCTCACTAGCATAATAACATTCCTTGTCTTTTGAATACTTAGACTTGAAAAACTTATGTTTGTACTTTGGAACTCTTGTAGGACATCTACATGCAAAATGACCAATCTTGTTACATGAAAAACATTTCAAAGGTAACTTTCCCTCAAATTTACCCTTACCTCTCTTTTCTCTTCTAGAAATTAGTGCCACAACTTCATCTAGCTTTCTTTTTTCTTCATGTATCTGTTCCCATTCATCGACATAGGCTCCAAGTTCTTCCCTTAAGTCACTATTGCTAGTGCTTGCATTTCTAGATAAGGTCTTTTTGTTCTTATGCACGGTTGCCTTAAATGCTAACTCAACTTTAGGTAAAGTGTCTTCTGATTCCACGGCCTCAAATGTTGTCAACTTTCCAATCAACATCTCTCTAGTGAAGTTCGGTGTCAAAGGTATAATCTCCTCTATAGCTTGTACTTTGGTTCTATATGCAAGTGTCAAAGATCTGAGTATCTTCGCAATCACTTCTTCCTCATTATAAGTACCTCCAGAGTTTCTAATACCAATAACCACTTAAGTAATTCTTTTTCCATATGCCCTAATGCTCTCATCTTCAGTGATTCTATTTTTGTCTTCCAGTTTTGTAGCTTTTCTTGTTTTGTAAACTTATCTCCAATATATAATGCTTCCAATCTTGTCTAGATCTCATGTGCAGAATCCAAGTCCTTTACTTCAGTGAATTTTCCTTCTGAAAGTGTGTTGATCAAAGATTCTCTTACAGACATATTACATGAAAATAAATTCTTTTTATCTTCATTAGCATTCTCTAATTCATCCCCAGTAGCTATCTTTTCATTCTTCTTTGTGATCATCCAATAATCAATTCCTAGACATAGAAAATGTGTTCTCATCTTGTTCTACCAACTGTAAAAGTTTTTCAGGATCAAACTTCAGACTATCCTTCCTATAGTAAGTCATCTTTAGGATCACCTCAAGCTGTTAAACTTTCTCTCTAAGGACCACAAGCTCTAATACCAATCGTTAGGAATAACAGTCCATAAGACAACTGAGAGGGGGGTGAATCAATTGTGATATAGATTATTAAAATTTAAACTTTATAAACTAAATCTACAATATAAATGATAACACAGTAAATGCCAACACCATAACACAATACTTGTTGTCGAGGAAACCATGTTAAAGGTAAGACCCCAGTGGGAATTAGCACCCAAAAATAATGTACCGAGAGTATAGTATCCTTGTTAAAAGATTGAGCCATGTTAGGAGCTTATTACAACATTACAATACACAAACCATGTTATGAGTCAAAATAAATACTAGGCTCACTGCCCAGACACACTGCCCAAAGAAGGTTAAAGCCACCCTCAAGGATTCACAATCTGAACAAGTGTATATAGCAAATATACAATCCAGTGAACTGTTTGATAACAACTATCTTTGCTTGGTCCGTTCCAATGAAGCACTCTTCTCATAAACTCTACTCTACATCTAGTAGTCAAAAAATACTCGCAACTTTCATTTCTTTTCATTTTCAATCTCTATCTCATCTTTTCAAAAGAAAAGATCACTCATATATACCCTCTTACAATAATTCATTAGGCCGGCCAATTAAGCTTTCCTAATATAAAAATAATCAATCAGGTCAGCCAATTAAGGCTTTCCAATATACAAATAATTATATATCCCCTTGCTAAGATACACACAGTACCTATAAAAAGTAAACATCAAATATAATCCATCAATTATACTTCCAAATCCGCAATTCACGCTCATAATTCATTTTATACACTACATGTCTGAAGTCAGCCACCAAATAGGTCTTATCTAGAATACACGCCACAACTGACATCACCAGTCATAAAAAAACAATCAAAATCAACCCATTATTCCAAAATATGTTGGTTGTCCACCAGTAAGCTTGCTTCATCTAAAATATCTTCTCGAGAAAGATACACTCGAAATACAGAGACCTGCTCTGTCCAGCATCACAGTTACAGTCTAGAAACTAGTCTTCACCAAATCAACTGTAACATCCGCAATATGAAACATAAAGCCAAGCGACCTTAGGAATAAGGTCAACACACATCCTTCTGCATAAATCCAACTTCGATCATTCTGAATCATCTGTACAGTGTCCGTATACTTTTGCTAGTCAAGTAACCAGTCTGTCCTCTCTACAGAAATATATGTTGACATCAGTGACAAAACATGAATATCAATAATATAATCAATACCAAATATTGATATCATCCAACATGGAGACCCATTGAGGAGTCTCAACTCTCTGCATTACAACCCTTCCCCTAGGTCCTACATTTCCCCCATTGAAATCCTCTAGAAATTACAAAATCATCCCAGGTCATTTGAGAAACATCCCTCGATGACCTTTCTACAACAACTTAATCAAACCATGATGTGTGACAAAGTGAGGTTTACACTTTTGAGTCTTCACAACACCAATCCTGAGTAGATTACACAAATAGATGGGAACATTTAATGGAAGTCCATAATGTATATGGCTCAATAACTTATAATACGTAGAATGCAAACAAGAAAACCTACCCTTGCAATTCAAATACCTAATAACATAGATGACCACTTTTACCCAAATGAGAGGTAGTGAAATTCTTCTCATACCTTTCTTATCATTTTGTAGAGGGCAGTCTGAATGATGCATAAATTAATCCCTTTTTGTTCTAGCATAATATTCTTCAGGATACCTTTCACCTATGGATAGGAGCCCAATTACCTCTACAGTTCTTTCTTTTGTGGCATCAACCCTTAAGCCCTTTACTCTTGCTACATCATTTGAGAACATGTTGGCAAATTCTCTTGCGATGTCATTGTCAAAACCTTTCAACTTCAAAAAGTAATCAAGCCATCCATAATTTATAAATCTTTCAACACATACTTGATCCTGCAGTAGCATGGTATGAATTGTGGGTTCATGCCTCATAGGAGGTCCTCCCATGGCGGCTTCTTCAATATTTGCTAAAAATATTCCTACAATTCCTCAAGAAATGAATGACCAACTCTTTGTCTCTTAAAACCTTTGCAACAAGCTTTGATTCTACCTCTGAAATCAATTCTTTCTGAAACTTCCACTCTTGTTTCAAAAACCCTCAATTTTGTCTAAATTTAGAAAATTAAACTGACAATTATGGAAAGTATAGGTTTCCTAAGCTTTTTAATGGGATTTGAATGGTGGCAAGAAGCATTAATTAAGGAGCTAATGTAGAAGTATCAAAGAAAATATTTAAAGGATTCCAAAAATATTTCAAATACTTCACAAGGCACATCAAAATCTTATGAAAACTGCAAGTGTAATACGAAAACTGTAAGCGTAAGTGTGATTTGACACTTTTGTAATTTTGCTGATAGTTTTGCAATTTCGCTTAAATTAGTGTGACATGGATATGATGATATCCCTGCCCCTACTAAAACTAGGACATGTGTCCACACATGAGAATGGAGGAGGACATGTTGAACTTCGTAAAAATGTAATAAATATACATTAATTAAATTATGTAGTAATGAATAAATCAAGTGACAATTAAATACAATTGTGTACCTTTTATGAATGTGAGGAGAGTATTAAATGCATATTATTTGTTCTCATGCCAAGAAGTGTGTCGTGAAGTCATCATTGGAGGTATGATTGAATCAGTTAATAAAGTGGAGTTTGAGTTGGAATGGAAGATGCTTGGAATTAAATGATGATGGGTGATTATTACAAAGAAAGAGTACTTCCACGAGAAGTGGAAATATTTATTATGAGTGAATGAAAAATTGAAGTTAAAGAGATGATGTGAGCGGAATTCCTCAAACTTCGGTTGTAGGAAACTCAACCTCTTGCTGATTTCCAAACTACTGCAGGAACTCTTGCTTAGTTAAAGGTTTATGATACAACCTAAGTCTATGACCATTCATGGAAAGTTAAAACTAAACATGATCAATTGTGGATAATTATACTGCACCATTATCAAAGACTTCCATGATTTCATATGGCCAATCCTTTATATGAATGTGCACTATTTAGAGAGTCTATTTGCCCAATCCTTTATATGAATGTGCACTATTTTGGTTAGGATTGACTCAAGCTCTCTATTCGTAATTTATGCTTGTCCATTGGCCTGTGGGTGATAGGGGATTGATTTCCTATGCCTGATATTGTACTCATTAATCAATGTGGAGGTGAATTCAGCTCCTTGATTTGTGACAAGCTCCCTTGGAACTCCATACCCTATGAATATCTCTTCATACATCAACTTTGTAACCTTGTTATCTCTAGCATGTTTCATAGGTCTGACTTCCACCCATTTGGTCGCATAGTTTGCGCATGCCATTATGTAAGATTTACAATTTGAAGGTGGATCAATGTGTCCAAGAAAGTATAGAGACCATTTATCAAATGGTGTTACTACAACTTGAGGATATAGGAGAATCTTATCAGATTTAGTGAGTCTTCCCATCTGTTGGCATCTCTCACATTTTTTGGTGTAGTGGGTTGCATCCTTATGCAGTGTAGGCCAATAGTAACTTGTAGTTAGTATATTCATTGTTGTTATTTTGTCTATAAAGTGACCTCCAAACGGTTCATCATGACATGCATGAAGGATATCATATGTCTCATCTTCCCTCACACATCTCCTCATAACCTGATCTGGTCCTATATAGAATATGCAATTAGTTATCCAAGAAAATTTAAAACCCTTCTCAACCAGTAATCTTTTCTCCTTGGGTGAGAAGTGTGTATGAATCTGTTGGCAAGTTATGCATTTTGTATGATTTGAGACACTTATGGGTTGTCATTTATGGCAACATATCTGGTATATTGATCGCTTCAAATGAATTTATGTTTTGGAGATACAACCTTCAAAATGACTAAGTACAGAAGTAGAAAAACAAAGTACGACAATATTGTTTTGGCTATCAAAGATTGAGTACGACGAGTTATGACTTGCGAGCTTAGTAGAAGATACTATGGGGTATGTATGACCTCCACCTAAGATTAATTTATTTTTGGAGTTTATTACAGTGAGTTAGAGAGATTTGCAGACAAGCCCAAACATTAGGACAACGTAATAAAGCAGTTGAATAACAACGATGATTTAAGGAGTATAGTGTGGACTCCTGACAATTTAATTTGGATTATAATTTTGGATAATCTATATTTTGGTTATGTAAGAGAGCTGACTTTGTATTTTCTCTTTACATTATTGATTTTGTATTGAGAGCCGACTATGTGATATTGTTAAGAGAGCTGACTATATATATATATGATGACTTTTTGTAAAGTGAAGATATGAAAACAATGATTGATGATCGAATGTATATGTGTATGTGTGAATGATAGAGTAGAGGGTGATAGAGATCGTTGAAGAACTATGACTGGAACTATCGAAGCATTGAAGATGCTTGTTTTTGTTCATTATTGAAGTACACTTTGTGACAAGTTTTTTTGTAAGAGTTGTAAGCTCAGTTGGTCCCTACTAGGGTGTTGTATACCTTTAACAGGGTTGTTATTCCTGTAATAAGGAATTGTACTATGTAATATTCAACTCCTAACAGGGCTAGGTCTCCTTGCATGAACATTATACTTTAGTGCATGCTTGTGGGTACCATCCCTTGGCCAGGGTTTCCTCAACAACAAATAATGGTGTTATGAGTTCTTTGTTATTTTTTTATGTTCCTTTGATTTCAGTATGCTTATGGTTTATTTGGAATTGGTTTAAGTTTTATTTAAAGTGCTATAATAATGATTCACCCCCCCTCTCAGTATTACTTAATCCTAAAAATTGGTATCAGAGCTATTAGCCCTTGGAGATAAAGTCTAACAGCTTAAGGGAGATCAGAATGGATTCAAAAAAATTATAAGAGAACTTTGAAGAAACACTTGAAGACCTTGATAAAGAAAAATCAGAAAATGGTGACTTGAGATTCAAATTTAGAAGAGCTGATGAATTCATCAAGAAACTCAAGGATCAACTTGAACTTTCCAGAATTTAGAGATAGGATCTTATGGTTCAGATAGAAGAAGATTCAAACAATGATAATTCAGATCAAATAAAGTAACTTGAAGAAGAGAATGATGCTTTGAAGCTTGAAAATGAAATGAAGGCTAAAGAGATTCAACAAGAAAAGAATGCTAAGATCAAGACTGAAGAAGCTTTGAAATATGATAATACTCTGATGGGACAAATGAAGATTGACCTTGACCATTACAAGAACAAGTATCTAGAATTGGAGAAATATAATCAAATCATAAAAGGTGAACTTGTTGAGACAAAGAAACACATTGAGAAAATTCACATGAGCAGTGACTTGATCGATGAACAGAGAGATAGATAGAAACCTAAAGGTGATCTGACTGTTATTGGCTTCAAGGAAGCTGAATGTTCTAAGAATCAGGAAGAAAAATATGATGCAAAGATTGATGCAGAAAAACCTATTCTTGAAGAACCTAAAGAACATATCATACCTTTCAGAGGTAGATGTTTTGGATGCAACAAGTTTGGACGCACGAAGAGAGATTGCAGTGGTAATATCCCTTTCAGAACTTTTTCTGATTATTGTTTCAATTGCAATGCATATGGGCACAAGAAGACATAATGCAAGAAACCTGATCAAACTAGATACAGACAACACAACACTAGAGGAGAATCAACAACTAAGATCACATGTTACAAATGCAACAACCTTGGACACATTGCAAGGAATTGCAAATTGAAAGTTAATCAGTACATTAAACCTCCTATATGCTACAAATATCACAATCCAGGTCATATAGTGAAGTTTGTTAGGTATAATGGAGTAAATAACAAAAGATCACCACCTCCTATGGATACAAAGAGAAATGACAATAATAATGGTAAGAGTATGGCAAAATACAAGGGTGATTTTGAGAATTGTTTCAGGAAAGCAGAAGATAACAACAATGGTAAAATATGGAGAGTCAAAGAGTCTAATGATGTATTGGTTTAGGAAGAGACAGTGGATGCTATTGGATCTTCACCTAATGCTAGCAAAGCAGAATCGACCTAATTGGTCAAGCATGGCCTTACGGGGAGCATTGGATGAACACAACAGAATATATTTGTTAGGAATAACAGTCCACAAGATAACTGAGAGGGGGGGGTGAATTAGTTGTAATATATATTATTAAACCTTAAACCTTATAAATCAAAACTTCAATGCAAATGATAACATAGTAAATGCCAACACAATAACACAATACTTATTGTCGAGGAAACCCTGTTAAAGGTAAAACCACTTTGGGAATTAGCACCCACAAATAATGTACTGAGAGTATAGTATCTCTGTTAAAAGATTTAGCCCTGTTAGGAGCTTATTACAACATTACAGTACAAAGTCCCTTTTAGGAGACAGACCCTGTTAGGAGTCAAGAAAAAGTAGTAGGCTCACTACCCAGGCATAGTGCCCAAAGAAGGTTAAAACCACCCTCAAGTATTCACAATCTGAACAAGTGTATATAGCAAATATACAATCTAGTGAATTGTCTGATAGCAACTATCTTTGCTTGATCAGTTCCAATGAAGTACTCTTGTCACAAAACTCTACTCTACATCCAACAACAAAACAAGCCTCGCAGATTTCACTTCTCTTTCCCTTTTTAATCCCAACCACATCTTTCCAAAAGAAAATATCTCACATATATACCCTTTACAATAATTCTTTAGGTCAGCCAATTGAGCTTTCCTAATATACAAATAATTGATTAGGTCGGCCAATTAAGGCTTTCCAATATACAAATAATTATATAACCCCTTTCTAAGATACACACGGTACCTATAACAAGTAAACATAAAATACAATGCATCACATATACTCCTAGATCCGTAATCCATGCTCATAATTCATTTTACATGCTATATGTCTGAAGTCATCCAACATATAGGTCGTCTTCAGAATATACGCCACAAATGACATCACTAGTAATCACACACCAATCAAACTCAACCCATTATTCCAACATATGTCGGCTTTCCACCAGCAAGCTTGCTTCATCTGAAATATCTTTTCCAGAAAGATATACCTGAAACACAGAGCCCTGCTCTGTCAAGTATTACACTTACAGTCCAGAAACCAGTCTTCACCAAATCAGCTGTAACATCTGCAATATGCAACATAAAGCCAAGCAACCTTAGGAATAAGGTCAACACACATCCTTCTTCACATATCCAACTTTGATCATTTTGAATCATTTGTACAGTGTCCGTACATTTCTCCCAGTTAAGTAACTAGTCTATCCTCTCCACAAAAATATATGTTGACATCAGTGACAAAACATGAATATCAATAGTATGATCAGTACTAAAAAATAATATCATCCAACAATATCCAGCCCCTGATTATGTGGATTAATCTCTAGCGAGCTTGGGTATGATATTGGCTGACATCATTAAACTTATATCTAAGAGTGCAATATTAGATGATGCATATTTTATGTTCACGAGATTTATGACTTACTGGACAGTATTGGGTGATGTGAGTTTTTAACACTTAACAATGTATAAAGAACCTAATGGTTATCTATTTCCTTACCATTTGATGAGAAGCTACCTAAAGAGATTAGAGAGAAGATAGATTCAGACTATCTAGCAATTGCTTTGAGTTATCGATCGAAGCGAAAACTCAGAATTCAACGTGTAAAAGGTATTTACACCATTTACATCTATAGAAGCTATGAATGCACCTTTGATATATTATGTTGTAGATAGAGCTAGATACAAGTTTAAGAAACATTCTTTCAAGTCATGTGAAGATGAACCTGAAGGAGCATTTTTCCAGACACCGTATGGCATTTTGCACGTAGAAGATATTAGGGCATACATTCATTGCAAGTATGATATACTAGGTGTTGATGAAATTTCTACTGAAATGGAGTATATGACTGATAATGGAAAAATGAGGGATGAATTTAAACACATTGAAAACCTGAGCATCATGAAGATATTAGATTTATACAAATTCAACAGAGAGGAATAGTTTAAAATATTACTCAGCAAAGTTCATGATCAGTTCATCTGGATAGGAGAGCAACCTATAAAGATATGTAGTCAATTGATTCATGAGATTACTGGATTGGAAAACATTGGAACTATCCCGATGGCTGAGAAGAACATAAAGAAACAAGTAGAAACCCTAACACATTCAAAATGGGATGGATGAGCTATGCCAGTTAATGATATATTCTTATAGGATGTCAGATTGATTGCAATGATACTTGGTTAAAAATTATACTACATCAGTAGACCTAACTCAGTATCTGTAGGTGTTATCATGATGGCCTATAGAACGGTGAAAGAAAACACTACTTATAACCTATGCAAGGTTCTAGCACAATAATTTTTGGAGAATGTCAAACTAATCAAGAAGGACAAGTCTAAAACCTTTCAATTTGGCTCACTCTTAATGCATATGTATATCCACATTGAGCACAAGTTTCCTAGCATGCACCCAAGTGGTTAGAGAAAAGGGATACCACTGGTATTTAGATTTATGAGAGCTACTGAAGATAGAATAGCACATGGGTTGATGGAGAACTATTTGGGATTATCAAGATTCTTCAGATGCAAATAAAGGAAAGAATCATAATTCCTGAAGAACTAGTTGAAAAATATAAGGACACAATTTGTTTTATGGTTGAGACAGACTATGTATGTTTTGAGGCAGTTATACCTAGGGTGAAATGGTGTTACCCTATGGGCTATGAAGTTAGTTCTGAGGTCCTAATTATGTGGATTGAACATGTGTTGGCATCTGAGATAGATTCATCTGAGGAGAGATGGGGCACCTATGAGGAAAAGTTAGCAAAAGTCAGAGAAGAGAAGACCATATGCATGGGGAAAAGGAAAGTTGAAAACATTTTTGATGAATGTGGAACAAAGACAGGTTTGACTAAAGAAGAATTGAGAGAAGTGAAGAAGAAGATAGCAGAGCGATCTTCTGGATTGACAAGTATTGCTACTGTAGCCCTTCCACCTCCATATATTGAATAGGTAACTAGTCCACCTTCTACTATTGTTGATGTTACCACCCCTTCACCACCACTTAAGACATCAAAAGAAGAGGTAGTTAAGATTGTACCTCAGAGAAGAACTAGATCTACCAAACCAAATTCACCTCCTAAGGATCAGAGTATTGAAGGAGAAGAGAAGAAAACAAATAAAGAGACCACTAGTGAAAGACAAGCATGGAAGCCAGACTTAAAAAATGATTGAAAAGAGAGCTATTGAGAAAGGTAAGCTTGTTTTTGTGAACAAGTACTATGACATGTATGAGGAATCATATAAACTTAAGATTGAAGATATTATGGTAAATTACTTGCTTGTTTTCAAAAAGATCTTACTAGAATTAAAGGGAAGTGTACCCGAGGAACTTTATGGTAGACTAGAAGTAAGGAAACAAATTGTACACATTGAAGATCATGCTATTAGGAATCAAGCTATTGATGATATGCTACCAATAGTATCTATAAAAGAAAGAGAAAGAATACTTAATGCACTGAAACCACTATTGAGGACTAAGGCTAGATTGGTGAAAATTATGGGAATAAAGTATGAAGAAGTCATAGAGGAGACTCAAAAAGCATTAGATCAGATATTAATGATCGATATTCATGAGAAGACTCCACTTTCTAAGACAACTACACCTACACCTATAGGAATTGGTGAATTCTCTAAGACAACTGAAGTGAATGTTGGGATGAGCGAAGATATAATGCAACCAGATTTCTATGTTTTTGGTGTGCCTTTGATTCTCGACACATCACTTGATGAGAAGGACCCATTTGTAGGCAGTATGGACAACACAATTGTAGAGGATAAGGAAGAATAGAAAGAAGGAGAACAAGAAAAGGAAGAACAAAAGGAGGAAGAGTAGAATATTGAGTCTGAATAGAGAATTGAGACCGAGACAAAAAAAGAGAAAGAGACAAGAGCTAAGGTAAAACATGAACCTGATACACCTACTAATTTGTTGTTGGTAAGTATGGACAGAACATTGAGTACTAATGTTGACAGTATGGATGAGGATGAGTTGATGAGACTATCCTTCGTCACATTCTCTAAAGCTAAGGAAAGATTTGATCATAAAGGAGATAAAATATCTAAAGTGATTACTAGGGAAGTAAATACAGTGAACAAAATCCTCCCTGTACCTATTGTATTTCAAGGAAAGAATGAAGCGAAGAATTTAAGGTTGACACTTGATGATTTTGACAGGCACTATGAATCCTTATTGAAGATTGCTAAAGAGAAGGCCGAGAAGATT
Source organism: Thuja plicata (assembly GCA_018584345.1). Taxonomy (NCBI): domain Eukaryota; kingdom Viridiplantae; phylum Streptophyta; class Pinopsida; order Cupressales; family Cupressaceae; genus Thuja; species Thuja plicata. The sequence continues at coordinate 898,133 of MU224368.1, forward strand.
TATCTAGGAAAAAGCTTAAGGAAGTTTGCCAGTCTATCTCATGGGACTTGGGCATTTTGAGAGCAACTACAACTAAGGCAAGAAACTGTGTCACACATGGAAGGATACTATACAAGCATTATATAAATCCTATTAGACATATTTAGAACATTGAAGACATTTTGGCAAAAGAAAGGGCTTCACTGAATAGAATGATGGACAGTTGTGAGACCTCCTCACAATCCATATTAGAGATGGACATAGATATAAAAAAACCTATGAGAAGATAAATGTATTAGATATTGAGAAAGGGAGAGTCATGACAAGATTTGGTTTGTTGAAGAGTTTAATCACTCCTAAACTGTCAATTATTGAAGTGCATTTATTTAATATGGAGAAGACAACATAGTCATTGAAAAATTCTATGCCTACAAAATTGAAAGTTGCAGAGACATCATCTTATGCACTTAATGGACTAATTCATGTTAGTCAGTTGGTGATTGATTCATGGAGCATTGAAGTGAAGATCATGGAAGACACCTTCCAGGATGTACTCAAACTAGTGAGCAAAGACTGAAATCCTACAATTTTGGATGCACCTTTGTCATTGTTGTCAAAGGGGGAGAACAAAAGGAAAATGAGTTAGTAGAAAGTGATAATACAATATATATATATATATATATATATATATGAAAGACAAAAAAAAAAAAAAGAGAATAATAAGTTGGGACACTTAGTCATTTTTCGCTAAGTGTTTCCATTAATGCCAAAGGGAGAGATTGTTGGCAAGTGATGAGTTTTGTATGATTTGAGACAATTATGGGTTGTCATTTATGACAACATATCTGGTATATTGATCGCTTGAAATGAAGTTATGTTTTGGAGATACATTCTTCAAAATGACTAAGTACAAAAGCAAAAAAATAGAGTATGCCAGTATTGTTTTGGCTATCAAAGATTGAGTATGACAATTTATGACTTGCAAGCTTATTAGAAGATACTATGGGGTATGTATGACATCCACCTAAGATCGATTTAGTTTTGGAGTTGATTACAGTGAGTTAGAGATATTTGCAGACAAGCGCAGACAACAGGACAACGTAACAAAGCAGTTGAATAACAACGATGATTTAAGGAGTATAGTGTGGACTCTTGACAAGATAAGTTGGATTATAATTTTGGATAATCTATATTTTTTTTATGTAAGAGCGTTGAATTTTTATTTTCTCTTTACATTATTTATTTTGTATTGAGAGTCGACTATGTGATATTGTTAAGAGAGCTGACTTGATGTTGATATA
>MU224368.1:899679-927049 GCA_018584345.1 Thuja plicata
AAAGAAATATGACTGGAACTATCTAAGAATTGAAGATGCTTGTTTTTTTTCATTATTGAAGTACACTTTGTAACAAAAGTTTTGTTGTAAGAGTTGTAAGCTCAGTTGGCCCCTAACAGGGTGTCGTATACCTTTAACAGGGTTGTTATTCCTCTAAAAAGGAATTGTACTATGTAATATTCAGCTCCTAACAGGGCTAGGTCTCCTTACAAGGACATTATACTTTAGTGCATGCTTGTGGGTACCATCCCCACCGGGGTTTTCCCTTGGCCAGGGTTTCCTCGACAAAAAATAACGGTGTTATGAGTTCTGTGTTATTTGTTTATGTTCCTTTGATTTCAGTATGCTTATGGTTTATTTGGAATTGGTTTAAGTTTTATTTAAAGTTCTATAATATTTATTCACCCCCCCTCTCAGTATTACTTAATCCTAATAGAATCTTATTGGCGGCTAGGTAGTTAGCAATGTCAGGATACCAAGGTGTTTTAACATAAATAGAAAATTGATGTTCACCAAGGAAACTATCATTAATGGCCTCAAAATTTTCCTTTGCTTGGAGCCTAGAGAGAAAATATGGCGCTACATTAGCTTTACTTTGCTTGTCTATGACCGTGATGTCAAATTCTTGCATCATAAGTAATCATCTTTCTAACCTCCCTTTTATTGCAAGTTTGCTCACAAGATACTTAATTGTTTCATGATCAATATGTACAAAAATATGATAGCCAGTACTATAATGTATGAACTTGTTAAGAGCATAAATGACTGCTAACAATTCTTTTTCTATGTCAGTGTAGTTTAATCGAGGTCCCTACAGATTCTTACTGATGAAATAAATTACATTTTCAATTGCTCCATCTTTCTGGCCCAATACTGCACCTATAGCACAATCAGATGCATAAGTGTGAATGTAGAAAGGTAAAGACCAATTGGGTCCTCTAAGGTCTGGTGCTTGAGTGAGGACTGACTTAAGCTATAGGAAGGCTTCTTTACAAGATTTTGTCCAATTGAACTCTACATCTTTGGTTGAAAAAGCATATAGTGGTCCTTCTATTTTGCTAAAGTCTTTGATAAACCTCATACAGTATCCTACATGAATGAAGAAGCTTCTAACATATTTTTTATTTGTAGGAATAGGAAGGTTAAGGATAACTTCAATTTTTGCAGGATCTACATGAATACTAGCCTCAGAGATATAATGGCCTAACACTACTCCTTATTGCATTGTCATGGAGCATTTTTCATTGTTTAAGGACACATTATGTTCCTCACATCTTTTCAAAACTTTTCCTAAATTGGTTAAGGCCTCCTCAAATGGTATTTCATATGTGGTAAAATAATTCATGTACATTTCCATACAGTCATGTGAGACATAAAAAAATACACTAATGACTTCTCGTTGGAAGGTTGTGGGAGCATTACAAAGTCCAAATGGAAGAATATAATAGGAAAAAGTTCCCCAAGGGCATGTGAATGCAATTTTATCTTGATCCTTAGGAGCAATCCTAATCTGATTATAACCACTAAAGTCATCCAAGAATGAGAAATATTTCCTTTTTGCTAGAGATTGTAGGACCTGATCTAAAAATGGTAGTGGAAAATGGTCCTTCTTGGTTGTAGTAATCAGTTCCTTGCAGTCTACATAAACTCTCCATTTTCCTCCTTTCTTTGGAACAATAACAAGATGTGACACCCACTGGTTGTTTGAGATAGGATAGATAAAATAAACATTTAGCAATTTTTGTAACTCAACTTTTACTATCTCCTGTAGGGCAGGATTTACTCTTCGTTGGATCTACCTTATTGACATACTATCCTCCTTGATGTAAACTCTATGAGTGCACAACTTAGGATCTGACCCTTTCACATCACTATAGTCCCAAGCAAAATCTTACTTGTGATTTTGAAACAATTTGGTTAGTGACAGTTGTTCCTCTTGACTGAGTTTATTATTGATATTAAACAATAATCCTTGTGAGACTTGTACTTGCTTTGTTAACTCAATCATGGATGCTTCTGTGAGGCATGGCATCTGAATTCCATGTAGCAACAATTTGTGTAAAATTTCTTTGGATGCAAGAAATCTTGACGAATAAGGCTCAGGGAGGATGAACTATAATGAGCATTTCTAACTGGACGAGCAACCAAAAGGTTTCTCACTTACTCTATAGTTTCTTTGCATAACGTTGAACTAAGTACATCATCATCCTCTTGCAGTTGTAGGAAATGATCTCTATCGAGCATCATAAGTTGCACAACTAAGTTGGCTTCCTCTGCTTCTTCTCCTAGGTCTAGTCATATTGGCTTTGCTAGTTCAGGTTGGGACTGTACACGAGGATATGAGGGTAACTTCTTTGTAGTAAGACCATTAGAGATAGTTATGTCTCCTGACCGACATCCTATGTAAGCATCAGTTATAGCTAACCAAGGCCTTCCTAGAATGATAGGATATCCCCCCAATGTGGCTTTAGGAGAAAGTATAATGAAATCAACTGGACACTCCCAATAAACTAGGGTAACTACCAAATCTTCTACCATTCCAGAAGGTTTGACAGTTGAACTATCAACAATGCAGGACAATGGGTGTAGACCTTAGATTGGTAATTTGAAGATGCTACATGGTATCCTTTGTCATGACATTTATGGCTGCCCCTAAGTCTATCAAAGCATTTTTAACTTGGGTTCCATTAATGATGACTTCAACTACTAGGCTACTGGGATCATAATACTTAGGTACCACAACTTTACCAAGTATGATGTCTGCGAATTGTCTAAGCACATGTACTATTTGGGGATATTTCCTCTTCCTTCATGGCTTATTTAGGCAAGCTTCCTTAATGACTTTACCGTAAATAGGAACATTTTTTAAGACTTGAAAGAGGGGAATCTTGACACTTATATACTTCAATTGGTCAAGGATATCAAAGGTTTCTTCCTCTTTCTACTTGGTTATCCAAACTTTCAACCTTTGTGGAAATGGAGGAAATGGGTCAGTTTGCCCAAGAACTTCAACTTCTCCAGTCAACTCTACTTGAGTAGGTATAGTAGGAATACTTTTTGGTTCAATCTCTTTAGTAGGTACCTTATTTATTATAGGGGAAGTCGGGGTTGTTAACCTTGTTCCAGACCTTAAATGGATATCAAGCTTATGTTGACAACTTTTTTGAACATTCCCTATAACCACGAAAAAAAGTGATTACATCCCATTGAATGCTCATTATCGCAAACAATACCCTTGACAAACGCAGTGGTGAACAAATCATCGCCGAAAAATGAGAAACAACGACCATTACACGTTGACATCAGGTTGCAGACATAGGCAACACGTAAGTGCTGGAAAGGGAAAAATGGGACCGAAAACCCGCTCTTTACATTATTTCCTTGTACTACCAAATGGTTTGTAATTTCAATTGTACAATTCCTCGCCAACACGCCATGTTAAATTACGTTGGTAACATGTTATACTACTCTCATGTCTTTCTCATTCTATTGGAATGTTAAACTCCTTTGGTAAGATGTTATACTACTCTCGCAACTTTCTCATTTTATTGCAATGTTACAAATATTTGCAATTCATGTCAATCACACACATTATTGTGTTTACTTCTCTAAACCTCTTTTTTAAAATGTACTTTGCAGATGACACTCATTGCCAACTCAAAGTCACTAATTTCATACCACAATTTGAAGAGCACACAAACAAAGCCCACAATCTCTAATTTCTTACTATTGAATATGATGTGTTTGATGTTGTAACCTTCACAGTTGTGATTGATCAAGGAATCACTTTGTGCATTCCACTTCCCATAGACATCACCATATTCACCTCTTTAGATGGGCCGCTTCCATGGAAGACTTCTTTAAAAAAAATCATTAACTTTGGTTTTGACAATAGTAACATAATACGTATTTATAACATGACCTTTTTTGTATCATGTAACTCAACTTCAACACTATTAATTCTTACCATAATGCACCAACGATGTATGTAATATTATCTAAAAGCAAAAATGTATACACTGTATTTTGCACAATATAGGAATGTCAGCTTTGGGCATCCATCTCTCCACGAGGTCATTTTTTTGAAAGCAAATGTGATGTAAAGAGCCTTATTTATAATTAATAGAAAAAATGTACTTCTTCATTTCTTTATGCATAACAATATCATTTTTCAACAACTTCTATACTTAAACTATCTATTCTGTGTTTTTAAATTGTTGTAGATTATATTACATTCTAATATTATTGGTTCTATTTCTAAATGTCATCTATAACATTTCTTATTCCATTTACATGTGTCTTTAATTATATCTCACAATATAATATTTAAATACATAAAATTCAACAACTCCTATTACACAATTTAAATCAATTATATATTAGTCCATCAAAATATATTGTTTTATGTTTAATGGACATTATATTTCAAATAATTTCATAAAATCTCACTTTCCATTGCTATTTAACATATTAACTTGTCTATAATTTCAAGTTCAATTAAATATATATTAATCCATCAAAATATATTATTCTATGTTTAATGGACATTATATTTCAAATAATTTTATAAACTCTTATTTGCCTTTGCCATTTAACATGTTTACTTGTCTAAAATTTCAACTTCAATTTACAACTATTAATAATTTTATTGTTCTATGTTTAACACGTTTACTTCTCTAAACTTATTTTTGCTTCATTTCTTTCTATTAATTAATCTTTCACTATATTTAAAAATTTTAATAGAGAAAAATTCAACAACTACTATCCTACAAATATACCTCCTTTCAACAATATAAAATACAAATACATTACCTCAATTACATATATACAAATTAATCATGATAGAGTCATCTACTCATCTCAAATAAAAAAAGACACTAATGTCAAAATTTTATTTTAAATGGCATTCTTCATTTCAAAGCTTTATTTTACAATGTTTAAGCTATATATCTATTTTGTTAAATATATAATTTCTAACTTAATTCATGATATATACTATTACATAATTTCAAATTAAACAACTTATTATTATCGTTTAAAAAAAATAAAATATCATTTTACATTTGACTGTTCAATTGTAACATCTTAAATTGAAATGCTTATAAAAAAATAACACACGACCCCAATGCAAATCGTTCCATGTAAAATGCACCAAAGACAAAAAAAAAAGGTCAATTTTTTTTTTTCAGATTTTTTTATTGCATTTTTGTGTGGTTTTCCACCACAAAATATACATATCATGAAAAACAAATACTGAGAATTTCGCAAAAATAATCAGATCCTTTATAACCTGCCCACCACTGCACGTCCTTTATAACCTGCCCACCAGTGCTCTCCATTTAGGGCCCGTTTGGACGCAAGCATATCGGCAGATATACCGGAATATCGATTTCCGAATACGGTCTCCACTGTTTGTGTGCAACATTGAAGGATGGAATTGGAATTTCGATATTCCAATTTTACCGAAAAAATGGGCATATCATCTTCCACTTGAAAAGGTGGAATTGGAATATCAGCCTCGCATTCCAGTTTCCAAATGCCAATTTTGAAAATGTCATCGGGTCTGCGTGGGTTTTATGATTTTTGACATCCACTTTATTACCTTGTTTTGACATCCGCAACGGTTATTATTACATTGCGTGTTTGTTGGAAGCCCTCTCTGGTTCGAAGCTGCATCTTCCTGCATCTGGTTCGAAGCTCCACCTGGCACTTCCAACTCTCGGACTACACTCCCCCAGATTTGATCGCTGGACTATTCGATTTCCGTGATTTGAAGGAGAATCAAAAAGACGATTGCCATGATCTTTTCTCAGGAGCTCAGATACCAACAACAGTAGACTCGCCATTATGAAATTCTCAGATAAAATTACTAAATCTGCAAATATAGAATGGTGATTACAGATTCAAACGACATTAAATAGAGATTTGAGAGAGAATAAGGAAAGAAAGGATGTGTGAAAAGAGTGGGCGTCGTTGTTTGTTTAAACAATGGGACGAATTTGAGATTTGAGGATCTGCAGAGCAACTACTCTGCAAAACAACTACTCTATGGCTACTACTGTGAGCAACTACTCTGCAAAACAGCTAATCTTCTGGGTGAACCAAACGGGTCAGTCCATATTCGGGAAATCATTTTGAGAATTTGATCTTCCAGAATTGACTATATCTGGCATTTGGTATTCCGTGGTCCAAACGGGCCCTTAACTTTTCTTGCAAATCCATCCTATCAACATTTTGTTGCACAAGACCAAAGACGTCCAACTACTAGTAACATACCAATTCAATAAAAACTAATTGCTAATTAATTTCTTTAAAAAAAACTAAACTCTAATCCTTCCGCAATTAAATTGGAGGGCTACTAATAAATCTCGACCACCTAAACATAGCTACTTTCCGTTCAAACTCAAATAGGTAGGTAGAGAAAATAAGATGTTCTCAACTACCCCAAAGCACACCACCAAAGCCTTAATCTACCCCTACCAAGAAAGTAAAAGCACTAAATAAAAATAGTAGATGGAGGGTTAACACAATGCAACATTCACATGGACACCTAACCTACATCACACAATTACGTCAATTTAAACCACCTCACATGGAATATACCCTCTCCACCGAACGCCTCAACAACTGCAACTGAAACAGACAAATACCGCAAAATAAAATCCGCCAACAAAATTGCAATGCAATTTATAATTATGTAATTATCCAAAACAACAATCATTAAAAATAATATTCTCGCAGTATTCGCCGGCAAAAGTTCGAATTCACCGGCGCGTCAAATCCCGGGCAGTTCTTCATCTGCTGTTGCCGGCGTTCTTTTTTTTTTTTTTTTTTCAGGCGATCGCCTAATAATTAACGTTATCGACTGATAAACCCTTCCCAGCGTCTGCAATTTTGGTTGACACAGATTCTGCGAAATCCTTTCGTTTTTTCATCAGCCGCAAGTTCACGGCTGTAAAAGCTTAATATTAGGATTTCTAGAAACAATGAACGGAGCCATGGTTAATGGCGAGGCCGCACAAAAGGCAGCGGCTGCAATGAGGGACTTTTCTGTGTACAGTGAAGTCCAATCGAGCCGATTGGATCATCAGCTGCCTCTTCCTACCGTGTTAAAGGGAGCTTTTAAGCTCGTTGATGGGCCTGCTTCGTCAGCAGCTGGCAATCCAGGTTTTTAATCACTTGTTTTCTTGAAACTTTTAGCTTTAATACATGTGACAGCACTGTAAGGTGTATCAGATATGAGCAACAATAGTTTGATGGTGGACATTTTGAAAAATACAATCTGATTTTAATTATTTGAGAAAAGCTCACATGCAGGCGAGCAATGAAGTATTGAAATATTTGTGATCTTACGAAGTGAAGTAAAAATGATTCCTATACACCTTGACTTAACTATGACTCCCGATATCCAAGAGTTGTTTTCAGGCGAGTGTCCATCATGGAGGATGAAATGATTAATGCGAAAAGACAAATTGATTTCCGTAGATCCGAGCTTAAACATTCCCAGTGCTACGTATGGATTGCTTTGGGCTTAACATGGAATACCGAGTTTTTGAATTGAATGCAAAAGACTCGTTTCACGTATATCTAAGCTTAAATATGCCTGACGCTTTCGTAAGATTTGTTTTTGAGGCAAGTGTGGGAGACAATAATAAGTAAACCATTGATATTTTCACTTGTTTGACATGGATTCCACCGTGTAAATGTGCAAAATGTTTTGTTGTTAAATCTCAGATCTTTATTGAACATTTTCTGAACCGAGGTTGATCTAAAATGTTTCCTACCTGCTTTTTTGTTTTTGAAGGCGAGCCAAGAATTGATTATCATGTAAAATATTTTGTTCCTTCAAATCTTTTTGAAATGAGAGATCAAGTGTTTTGTGAAAAAACGATTTTTTACAGAACAAAAATCTGCTCTAATGTGTCGGATGTGTCATTTAGAGTCACATTTAAAATTAGCTGTTCTAAATGTTTTTTTGATTTTTTCATAGTACTTTACTGTTAGTTTTTCACAGGCTCTGGCAATGGTTGAGATTTGCTGAACTGGATGCTATTTTTTTCTCGAGTTTTGTATCTCCCAGGTTGATTTAGTTGATTTCAATTATTGAAATTAGTCTTAATTTCGACTTTACTGAGGTTGATTCAGGTGTTATTGATGATTGAAATTTGCTGAACTAGATGTTCTTTCCCTGTAACTTTGATATTGCTAAGGTTAATTTGAGCAGTTTCTGAGTAATTAAAACAGCTTCTTTTGTCAAGTAAAATGTTTAATGTTAAGTTTGTTTAGACATGATGGGTGATTACGATTTGCTGGATTAAATGTTTATTCTGTTCTTTTTGAAGGCTATACTGTTTAGTTTTTTTACGCCTTTATTATTATTGAAATCTTTTGAACTAAGTGATCATTTTGGGCCTATGGATGTTACTTTTATGTTTCTAAAGTATTAAACTTTTTATGTTTCGGTGTCTGAATTTGCAATGAGACAGTTGAAATGCATTTTAATGGATGTTTTTTTGTTTTGGTTGAGATGGTTTCTAAACTTGTACTTATTTTTTCTTCATATCTGTCATTTTTGCAGAAGAGATTGCTAAGCTATTCCCAAAGCTGTATGGGCAGCCATCAGTTGGTCTTGTGCCAAGTGACAAACCAGCTTTGAGATCAGATCAGTCGTTGAAGGTTGGTATTGTGCTTTCTGGTGGTCAGGCTCCTGGTGGTCACAATGTCATTGCAGGATTGTTTGGTGAGTTCAATATCACATTTCATTTTAACCTTCCCACTGTATAATGATTTTAACCTCAATGCACAGATGTTTATAGTTATAAATTAGTAAATCAGATCTTTGATCAAGACCACCAAATAAGTCGTGAATCAATTAAAAAGATATATCACGATTGGTTCCAGATACATTAATGAAGATGTTTATTTATATATTGAAAAGATTTAATCGTAAATTAAGACAATTAAACAAAGTCCAAGGGTCCAAGAGTTTTTGGTGTAATGGTAAGATGGTGCATCCACAAAGATAGTGACTCAGAAACCCACAACTTGGCATGCACGTCCATGTAATAGCAAGTTCAAGATTGGGGCATATTCATCCCTAGAACCATTCTGGGTTTAGTGATATCCCCAGTTACTCCCAGAGTCCCAACCGCCCTTAGAAAAGCAAATGCTGGGGATAAAGGAACTGATTTCAAACACACAAAACAATTTTAAAAAATTATAAAAACACTTTGAAAGGTCCCATAGGTCATTTGGCGTAAAGGATGAGATCGATTTTTATATATTCTGTTAGAAGAGGTGTTTTTTCATATTTAACAGTTTATTAATCTCATTTTTTAATGCCTATGTTTAACGTTTTTTTAGTAACCAATTCACAATATTATGAGACGAGGGCTGTGCTGTGATGATGGAGCACACCAGAGTATAATACCTTTAGTTATAGTAGTAAGCTATTTTTCCATTGATGTTAGAGGTAGTTATGTTTAGTAATCATAGAAAACAGTACTTATCGGTGTAATTAGCAAGCAAATAACATGCATAATAATGAGTCAACTGCTGCTAGAAACAGGTAAGTCCAGCGGGCATTTTTGCAAATACATTGCAACTCGTCTAGAGAGTGGTTATTGTTTATATGTCTTTAAAAGGGAAATGTTGTCCCTAGGCACATCATATCATTTTTGATCTGTAAAATTAAAGTTGACAGTATTCCTGCTCATAAAAGAAAAGAAAGTATAGGCACCTCGTCCCAAGTCAAAAAGAGAATGTGTGCTGGATAAATTTTAATAAAGTTTTTCTTTCACCATCTTGATTCTAGCTTGCAAATCTTAGTATAATTTAATAATTAGTATATTTATATTTTAAAAAATCTATATAAAATGTGCTGAGGCATATCTGTTTTTAAGAGATATCTGTTTTTAAAAGAGTAAATTTTTTATTTCAACCTTTGCAAATGTGTTGCTTCAGTCCTAACTATCAGTTTTAAAATGACGTTCTCGAGTTTTATTGATGTCTTTCTCATGCTTATTGGTTTGAAGTTAAAAGTAAAATCAACATCGCAAAAGCAGTACTAAGCTAAATCCAATATAACTTCTACCATAATGATAGATGTCAAAACCAGTATCAAACAGACAAGATTAATTTATCAATCTATAGATATGTTTGAAAGGACAAACATAACTAAAAGATCACCATTCGAGCTATCTTACAAAACTTCCTACTTCACAAGAATTGCTCCTAAAGTGCGCCCATGAGAAAGCTTAAAACTTCAACAACCTTAGAGATTTTGGGAAGATGTGATCGTCAAACAAAATATCAGCTGAATTATTGTTTAACAATAGTTAATGATATGTTTGATACGTGGCAAAAAAATCTCCCAAGATTGTGGAAAAAAATTTCAAGCTCACCCCCCAAAGACATCTCTAGAAATTGAGACTATTGAAGCTATTGAAACTATTCTCTATTTTTAAAATATCGGTATGGTAATTAGCACAGCATTGGAAGTATTGTTTCAAACCTTTTATATTCATATATTATATCTTTTTGACATCGAGTTCTTTTAGAATAAATATTTATTCTTATTCTCAAGTGTTTTGATGATGAATGTCAGAAAGTATGGAGGGAAATAAACAAGTTTTTAAATGATAAGTTTTTAACTGTCTATAGTAAAAGTAGATTTATATGGGGTAAATTTGGCATGGCATGTATTTTCCCCAAAATATTTGTGGAATAGCGTTCAAGGTCCAGGATTTTTGAGACATAAGCTAGAGCCTGTTGACGACAAGTGGGCTCCACTTCTTTTCCGCTGCATTGGATGCAAAGTAGAAAACATTATTTTGGCCTAAACATTTTGAAGCATTCACTTTAGTCTTTTGTGAGTGGAAAGGGGCCTAAAATGATTGCCCCATCTGGCATCTGGCAATCCAAGCCACCAAGTATCAGCTGTTACTTAGAACAAAAACTGCCACCTTATCAATAGGAAAAGTGTCAGCTATAATATTAGTCTGTAAGCAACATAACTATATATGCAAGTCAATTGTTCTAAATCGAGGCCTAAAACTTCTCTGTACAAAATGAGGCTTAAATGTTAAGTTAATGTTTACATATAGCAGGAGAAAACCATATCAAAAGCCCTATTGGCTTCTTGGAGCCTTCAACAGCTAGCGATTTCTGCTCCACAAGATGTCTCTGCAGAGTGTAGTTTATGAAATGTCCAGCAACTGTTGTTGGTAAACTGAATATTTTGGATGCCACCATTTTAATTTTTGATTGCACTTTTAAATAATATAATCGTTCAGTTTGTGCCCCAATTCTAATTTTTCATAGGTTTTAATTTCTTTTTTGTCAAACAATTCATATCCTACAACTTCTTAAGGTACTTTTTTAAAGTTGAAAAATTTCTTTTTTGTCAAACAATTCATATCCTACAACTTCTTAAGGTACTTTTTTAAAGTGTTGAAAAATTTGCAAAACCTTTGTTTCATGGTGATTTATCTGTTGGCCAGGTCATGGGAAAGGGTGTTAGATACAGGATTGCAATTTTTTTAATAAATTAGTATTATTAAGCATGTCATCTACTAAAGCATATCATGTCTATAGAAGGAAAAATCATAAAAATCATATCTAACTCTAAGCTGTTAAGTTAAATGAACACGAGTTTGAAATATTAGATTTGTTGGTTACATGATACATCCCATTAATTTGAAACCGTACACTCACAATTTTTTCAAGGATCTAGGCAATCAGCGTGCTAATCTAGTTCTTGAGGGAATTACAAGCTGTTAAGGTACTCATTAATGTTTATCGGGGGAAGTTTCACCCCTTTAGACGTGATTTCAATTCTAAAGTTATAGCTCAAAATGATAATTGTAAGTTACTGTCATAGTGACATATGGTTTCTAAGCTAGCAGCATCAAAATAATAATAAACTCAAGCTGTTGACTTTAGCTCAGTCTATCACCTGGTCATTGATTACTATTTATCCTTAGCAAACATAAATATGCTCCAAACGTGAGAAGTTATTAATTTTTAAATAGTACTAATTACAACATCAAAAGCGTGCAGAGGGCCTGCTTGTTATCTATCGTATCTTGTATTACGTAGGCAACCAACAGCTTCAAATAGTGTAATGAAGTGCAATTAAATGTGTAAGGGCTTGGACATATTTGTGATTGGGAGTGCAATTTTTAGTTTACGTAGGCTAGCTAAAGGTTCAGGTTTGTTTTGTTGGTAGGTTATGGAATCTAACATACATAACAAATATCCATGTTCGTTGTTGATTATGGTTGAAGATCCCAGTTGGAAGCTTTTTGAAGAAAGTTTTAATAATATTTTCTGACAAATGATTAGATTCTATTCTTGAGGTGGAATTTTGAGCCACTGCCTTTTGGGTGAAATGTTTCTTTTTATTCTTCATTGCAGTTAGACAAGAAATAGTTAGGAAGAAGCCAGAACATTTTCTATAGGCAAATTAGTTTGTAAAAGAGAGAAGTGATTCTTATCCTTTATAATCTTGACAACAAAATCAAGGGAACCTTGATTGATATCCTGCATTTATCCCTTCACTGTTACTTATGGCTTCTGTTAGTTCTATGTGACACTAATGCATTGATTAGAATTTGATTCAACGATGGACCCATTTCTGGGCAAGAAATGAGCTCGGTTGTGATCGTCTCCTGTACTTTGTGCTCTTGAGTCAACAAACAAAGAACAAAGCCAAGAGAAACTGATTGTATTCTTATTGTTGGATTCAAGTAACTTTTAAGCTTAATAAATCCTTGGAGCTGAAAAACATTCCCCTGTTCGCAGAGAAAAAGTACTCAACAGATTTACTGAAACATGTCAAAAAGGCATGCCATTGAATCACTGCATAGAAATCTTTTTGTTGAAATGAAGAAGCCTAATGATTTTTACATTTGTGTTCCTTACAATCATTTAATGTTCCTTTTCATTTTTCCTGTATCCTTATTGTGCTTCAGCTTTCTCATGCAGATTATGTGCAAAATAATACTAAGGACAGCACCTTCTTTGGATTCAAGGGTGGTCCGGCAGGAATCATGAAATGTAAATATGTTGTACTTACAGAAGAGTTTGTCTATCCATATCGCAATCAGGTACTTGCTTAATCTAACGATGCAACCATCTATTGTTGATGCATTGCAATTTAGATTACATTGGGTGTACTTAATATTCTTAATGAGATTTTCTTTTTCTCACTAGATAAATGTCTCTAATACATCATTGCCTATGGTTACCAAGTGACTGAGGTCTAAGTTATCTTCGTTTTAAGCCCACTTTTGGCATTGGGGTGAATAAAACATTCTGTATTGTAAACATTCACTTGCAGTTGTTAAAAATAACCAAGAACAACTAGGCAAACCCATCACCTGTAACTCTATGACTTAAATCTGTTCTCAGAATTCCCTCAATGTTAAATGCAATCTATATAAAGAAATATGGGTTATGGGATTTAGTTTGCATAAGAAGACATGGAAGTTTCCCTTTCTCGTTCATGAAATTTCTCATATTATTTGCCAATCCTTCAATGATTGTTTAATTTTTGAAGCTGACTTGAAATCGTGGGCTTAAGTCTTGGAAATATTACAGAGCACATCCCAATAATTTGCATTAAATTTGTTTATAATGTTGTATGTATGCATGTGATCCAAACGTAATATGTGTTGTTTTCTGCCCAATGCTCAGAGAATGTTTTAGTTCCATGCAATCAATTCAAGGGAATTGTCTAGGTGTGGAATCCGGTCATCTACAACAATGCGTTTATATTGACACATCAGATTCCATATTATTATCATTTGGTTGTTCTCTCTACAACAATATGTTTGCATGTGAATTTCATGAGTGCTTTTTCTTCTTTAACCATTGAGTTCTCCAAGAATTTTGTGAATGGAGTCTTTAAATGTCTTGGAAAGAGTCATTTTTTAGATTTCTTTATACTTTCAGAAGCCCATTATAAACAATATTTTTTTACTAATGGTAGGTTCTTTTGATTTATTTTACTGTTGCAGGGTGGATTTGATATGATTTGTAGTGGCCGTGACAAAATTGAGACTCCTGAACAGGTGTGCATTAATCAATCAACTAGTTTCTATATCTGGGATGAAGGAGCTTATCAACCAATTTTAGCATGTCACATTGAAATCATATGATTGATTAGCTTATCCTTTTGTGGTTCCGTCAGGATCACTTTTGTTACAGTAATAGCTACTGTAGTGTTTTAATTTAGGTCAAGGCAATTATTTAACTCTAAAAAATGCATACTTGATATAATTCAGTTTAAGCAAGCAGAGGAGACAGTACTGAAGCTTGGTTTAGATGGCCTTGTTGTCATTGGTGGCGATGATTCAAATACAAATGCATGCCTTCTTGCAGAACATTTCAGGTACTGAATGAAAATTTTAAAATCCATTTTTTGACTACGGGCTTGTACACTTTATGGGCCCTAGAAGAAAACTTGTCTTTATGCACATACATATAAACAGAAACATATTATTTTTAGCTGGAGAAAATATGGAATTTTGCTTTCATGAAAGCACACAAACAATATGCATCTCTTTCATGAAAGAATACACAGGTTTTAAAAGAACAGGATCTATATGGTCAAAATCTGCAGGAAATAGCTTATTTTTGTAGTAGGATGAATATCTGAAAGAGGACCTTTTTGAATTGAGAGAGTTTTCCATACTTCCATTTATTAAGTTGGTCTCTGTAAATCCTCAGTTTAAATTTGACCCTGTTGATCATCTGGTGTTCACAGAGCAAAAAACATTAGAACACAGGTACTTGGTTGTCCGAAGACAATCGATGGTGATCTCAAGTGCAAGGAAGTTCCAACAAGTTTTGGATTTGACACAGCTTGTAAGGTGATCTATTTTCATTTGTGAACTGAATGGTTCCTAGGTGGCTTATATACTAATTGAAGATTCTATGTTTTTGTAAATATTGAAGTTTTCTTTGTGCTTCTGCTTCCTTGTAATGCCACTTTTTAGGATATTCCTGATTTTTGCCTCAAAAAGATAATCCATACACAGAGTGATAATGGCTTTCTCAAAATAAAATGAATTTTAAATAATATTCAGATCAATAAATCATAGCACAATTCTCAAAATCAATCATATTGTGAATTCTTTGGAAGTATTTACAAATCTACTTTGTGAGAGGTTTTCATCTCTAAGTCAACAGTGGTAATATCAAGGGCTTTTGTTCTTAAGTTGCCAAGAGCATGAAAGGGTTTTTGGCCTTCCAACTCATAGTCCACCTTGGAAGGTTTTCATCCTCCTTAACCAAGATTTGGGTTTTAATCCAAACTTGATAAGAGCAATAAGGGTTTTTGTTTTTATCCTCTCGTGAACTTAAGGGATTTTGTCCTTCCTACTCACAAGACACTTCCTCAAATTCAAAACTGATTGCTTGATGTATTTGCTAGAATATTGCTGATTGGTTGATTTCTCTTTATTTGTATTTCTTGATGGATTTAAGAGTAAATGTGTGAAATGACACTTAAATGATTTGATGTTTTTTATGATACTTGAATGAATTTCCGAATTTTGATTATTTGTTTCATTCCTTGATTGAGTTGATGATTGATGCCTTCATTGATCAATGAACTGCTTTGCCCTTTATATCCATTTTTGCCTCAAAAAGATAATCCATACACAAAACGATAATGGCTTTCTCAAAATAAAATGAATTTTAAATAATATTCAGATCAATAAATCATAACACAATTCTCAAAATCAATCATATTGTGAATTCTTTGGAAGTATTTACAAATCTACTTTGTTAGAGGTTTTCATCTTTAAGTCAACAGTGGTAATATCAAGGGCTTTTGTTCTTAAGTCGCCAAGAGCATGAAAGGGTTTTTGGCCTTCCAACTCATAGTCCACCTTTGAGGGTTTTCATCCTCCTTAACCAAGATTTGGGTTTTAGTCCAAACTTGATAAGAGCAATAAGGGTTTTTGTTTTTATCCTCTCGTGAACTTAAGGGATTTTGTCCTTCCTACTCGCAAGACACTTCCTCAAATTCAAAACTGATTGCTTGATGTATTTGCTAGAATATTGCTGATTGGTTGATTTCTCTTTATTTGTATTTTTTGATGGATTTAAGAGTAAATGCGTGAAATAATGCTTAAATGATTTGATGTTTTTTATGATACTTGAATGAATTTCCGAATTTTGATTATTTGTTTCATTCCTTGCTTGAGTTGATGATTGATGCCTTCACTGATCGATGAACTGGTTTGCCCTTTATATCCATTTCTTGAAGGAGTCACCGACTCACCACCCTTTACAGGAAATGAGTCACCATCTTCATCACTGCCTTTTGAGAATAATAATTTATTTCCAGATTGATTGATTGATACTCGCTTATTCCTAGATCTATCTTCCTTATATACCTTGTCTTGCTCAAGGGACACAACCTTACATATGCTGATTGACCATTCTTGACAATTTAATCTTTATTTATTTTCAATTTTGTGCAGTATACTGTATTATTTATCTTCTTTTGGGGGCTGCCTTAAACTTGTTTTAAGCGTCTCAAAGGTTGCGGCTGAAGCAATACATAAGATTGTAAACAATTATCAGATCTTTAATATTCATTTGATACTTGCCTCTAATGTGCATTGATTCTCTTAATAATTGCTCATGAAGCTGCTCTTAGATAAGTATGACTAATATCAAACAAGGTTTTGATTCCTGCATGATTGACAAGCCTTCTGTTTTGTCATATCTGCCTTGGATCAACTCTATTTTATATGACAAATAGAAGAGGATTAAGCGTAGACGATTCTAAATTTAGACATATATTCAGAAATGTTATAGCTTTAATAAACATACTGTTTGCCCATCAATTTTCCAACTGACTAACATAGTCTCACTCAGTGAAGTTTTAGAAAATAAACATATCATTTGCCTGGCCATTTTCCATCTGTCTATCTTAGCCTCACTTGTTTATATAAAAATATGGACTAAGCATTGTAACTGTATTGTGTGCATTTAGAAATATTGCATGGTTTAGAACCCACGCTCTAAATTTTCAGCCTTAAAAAAAACAAAACTGATGGCTTATCCTTTGTAACACATGCAGATTTATGCAGAGATGATAGGGAATGTGATGGTTGATGCACGATCAACTGGAAAATATTATCACTGTAAGTCAACTCCTCATAAAATGAACACATTATCGTGGTAATGGGACTAGGCATATTCCTCTGGATATCTTATAATATACTCCCATTGCAAATGTAGGAAAGACATATCAATAAACTGAATGCTTTGGATTTACTTAAACAGCTAACCTTATCAAGGTACATTTTGATCTTGTGTCATTATATGTATCTGATAACTTATTTACACTAAAAAATATATTTGAGGACTAAAAGAAGGGAAACCAATTTTAATAAAGTGAGGGCTGCACATAATCTCAAAATAGCTAAACTCATCAAAGAATAACTTCTTTGGTTGCCTATATTTGCCATTAACTATGGTAATGAAATAAAAATTGGTTATTTCCTCGTGTTCATATATTAGGCGTGCAAATGAAAGTTATTGTTGAATACTTAATGAATTAAAATAGTCATGTATGCAGTTGTGAGGCTGATGGGCCGTGCTGCTTCACACATTACTTTGGAATGTGCCTTGCAAACGCATCCCAATATTACAATTATTGGCGAGGAGGTGAATTCTTTTTTTTATATCTTACTCTTTGAGAGCTATGCAACAGAACAAGAATACTAGCTCTCATATGTGGTGGGGAAATTTATCTTGTTTTTCTGTTTAGCATGATCCCACTAACTTGTTTGATGCATCATTTCATGGATGAATTATCTGTAAAATAATGAAAGTAACTGTAATGAAGTCAAGCATGCCTTTATTAAGCCGGTTGCTTATCAGCATTTCATGTTTCTGGAGGTCATTTTTAAGAAGTTGTGAAATAAATTTTGAAGCCGCTTTGTGTTGTTTGAAATGCATGTTAACTGCTGGATTTTTTGGATAAGCTTAATTTTGTTGCATTCTCAGTTTTCTTTGGATACAATATTGAATGTGTTTTTTCTCCAACATATTGTTGAGTAAAGGTCCAAACTAACCAGTTAGGAAATGTTTAGTGAAGTTAAGGGTCTTTATAACTGTCTGAATGGACAGTTAAGTAATATCCCTATGCTTATTGAATAAATAACATTTCGAACACATAAAATAAAAAATATTAAATAATCAGTACATTATGTAGTTCAAGGGTCACAGATTCAGATATGACTAAAATTCACATTGCAATAGCCTTTTCTTTTATTGGACCAAGGTATCTTCCATTTTTTTCATACAAGAAAGAAGTGCTACTATTTTTACCATTTAGCACATGAGAAATCAATTTCGTAGTCTTCACTTTTAGCTTAATAAGTTATTGCACCACTTTTGATGGAATTTCCTTTGGTTTTCCTTCTTCCCAAACTTGATATATTGCATTCAAGAATAACCATGTGCTAGCATATATTATTGATCCAATAGAGAGGTATTTGTTCAATTAATATAGTGTTTGCCATCCCATTTTCTAAGATGTAATCCCACTTCTTTCTCCAACAAAACCTATTCTATGTGAATGTCCTAAAAAGCCTAACAGCCTAACTAACCAAGCTAATTATAACAGGTTTAGTTTCCATCATAATTAGCCTAACTATGATTTAATATAATTAAACCATAAATACACCAAGTGTATTATAACCTATACATGGTGTAATAACACAAATACCTAACATTCCTCCCCTGTTATATCATATTCCTGAAACTTGGAGAGTACAGTTTTCACATGTGGACTGGGATTCATACACAGTTCCACATACTTATAGATAGTAGTGGGAATGCTACTATACACCTCCTCAGTGTTACTTGACCTATTTGAATTCTCGGCCAAGAATAAGGACACACCTAGTTATCCTCCTTCAAAATTAGGAACATGTATGCATGCAACGGTCCTCAACAAGCAATGGTGTGAATGGCCTTAGTATGCTCCTTCGGTGGGGTGGTTTCCCTGGACACATGAATAGGGACAGACTCAGCTGTTCATCTTTCAAAGTTGTGAATAAGGACACACAGAACTATCACCAATGTCCTCTGACTAGGGATTCACACACAACTTGCCACATATGGTTATCAGACTGAACCATACTGATCTTTATTGCATTTCATGAATAGGGACAAACATGTCTATTCTGGACAAGTGTGGAATGAGCCTCCACTTGACATATATCTTGGTTTTCAGTCATTCTATGCCTTACTGTTTACCTTCTCTCTCGTGTAGCAGTAGTATGGTCTTCATAATAGCTGTCTTCAGCTGTATAATATTTTTTGCTCTAGTTTTCCAATAAAACATTGAACCATTTATTGAGCTACAAGCAAACTCAAGATTGGGAATCATCCTCCAACCTCATGCTTCTTCTTCTTCTATATGACACTGTTTATTCTCCTATAGCCCCTCTTATGGAATTGTTTTCTCTAGTAGATTCTAACACAAAATCAGATCTTTTTCTTTCTCATATATTTTGCAAAATCAAAACCATAAAATTTTAAATGCATTACGCATAATGCTCTTGTCTGGGCCTTACTGAAAATCTTCTCTCTTGTGCAATCAAATAATGGTTTTCATCATCTTGTCCTTTAGATTTATAATATTTTTTGCTCTAGTTTGCCAGTAAAGTAATGAACCAGTCTCTGAGCTAGAAGTGAACGCAAGACTGGAAATTATCCTCCAACCTCCTGTGGTCCTCCACTTCCTGCTTCTTCTTCTATAGAGCTGTTTTTATTCTTCTATGGCTCCACTTAATGAATTGTTTTCTCTTTCAACAGATTCTACCACAATATTCCATCTCTCTTTCTCATGTGCTTTGCAATACCATATATTCATAATGCTTGGCACACTTTGCAATAAACTCTCACAGCTGCACATTCACGCGTGCCATAAATTCACACACATCTAATTTATGTCTATTTTTGGATTGTTTACTCTTATCCAAACCCCATACTTATATATATTATTTTGAAGATCTTGTCTTCCTCTTTCCGAAAAATAATTTTTTCACTCAAACTGGAGTTGAGTCAAAGTACATTCAAACAAAGAACAGATAACCAAGGGGTTTTGACTTTTAATGCATAGAAGTGAAAATCGTTGCAAACAATGTTTGGTGAATGAGGCTAATAGAATGCTGAATCAAAAATTAAAAAAATATAAACAAACTAAATATACCAGAATTCATCCTTCTTTCATTGTATTCCACAAAAGTTTCCTGCATAGACTTTAAAGCATTTATTCAGAGACTATCATGAATCCTGTATTGCTTTGATCCCAAGTGATGTTTTGCATTCAAGTTTTCAACAATAAATACACATCAGCCTATAACATTTTCTATATAAAGGCATTTATTTAATTAATTTAGTTTGTTTCCCAGTCCTTACTTTCTAGATGCAACCTAACATCTTTCTTCAACAGAACCCATTCTACACGAATGTCCAAATAAGCCTAACAATCCAATTAACCAAGCTAATTATAATAAGTTTAATAAATTAAACTTATTTATCATAATTAACCAGTATGATTTAATATAATCAAACTATATAACCTAAACACTGTGGTGTAATAACACAAATTCCTATCAAAAATTCAATGAAGCTTCCCTTTAGATGGGCTTGGTATTCTCTACATGTACTAGATTAAAATACATAGATGCTTGCAATGCGCCTTGAATAGTTAGGTGGGTCTTTTGTAGATTAATTCTTTGTTGCAACGGGATACAGATATATATCCTTTTTAACATACCTCCCCATCCCATAGCTTGGAATAGTGCATTTATATTTCTTGAAAATTCATAGAACTTTGCATGTTAATTCTTTTCATCCTTGGTATGCAGATACAAAGACTTATTGTTTTGTTTCAGACTGCATTGCAAGAGATCAGAAATCATTCTCATTTTCTCATTTGGAAAAATATTCTTGCTGATTGGATAGTCGTGGTGGTGATCACTAAATTAACTGTTGCATCCCCTTACGGTAAATAATTATTAATCATCATCCAATAGTATACATTATAGGATTGTCTCTTATCACACATATTGCCTTGTATATGTCTCTCCATTTGGATATATATCATCTCTGAGACATCAATGCAAAATCCTTCTTATCATTTAATATAATATATGTTCTTTATCTTTATGGATTTTATTTATTGTTAAGCCAGATTTTGATTGTGGGATCAAGGGGTCATGAGTCGACCATCATTCCATTGCAGAGAGCTACACATTTCAAAGGTGTTTTGTTTCTTTGTGGTTGACAACAGTGGTTGAAACTAGTTGCCCCTCGTTTTAAACAAAACCTTATAGGAAACAATATTGAACAACTTTGATTTGAATTTTGGGGCCTAGTGGTGACATGGGGGCTAGTCACTAAAATGGATTTGAATGTGTTATGAATGGAGGGGTTTATGAAACATAGAGAAAAAGACAACACCAATTAGAGTTACATAACAAAGAGGATGGAAGAACAATACAAGACGATTTAAGAACAGTTAGATTATTTTAAGAAGAATCTGCAAGTTTTGTACAATGGTTTGAGAGGTCCAATGTATCAAAACCAACTTACTAACTGGCCAATTATTTGATGAAGAGCTATTTT
Organism: Thuja plicata; assembly: GCA_018584345.1. Lineage (NCBI taxonomy): Eukaryota > Viridiplantae > Streptophyta > Pinopsida > Cupressales > Cupressaceae > Thuja > Thuja plicata. The sequence goes on from MU224368.1 coordinate 921,349, forward strand.
ACATAGCTATATAACTGTAGGAGATGAAGGGTTGTCTTAGGCTTTTACAAGAAGAGTGATCACCCGCTTTCTACTTGTTCGTATTCTCCATTTTGTCATTTTCTGGAACCACTGTAGATTATGACTGACAGTGTGAGCCGTGTTCTCAGGAAACATGGGTTGTTAGATAGTTGATATAACCAAGGGATAGACAATTACACGGGTGCGACGGTTTGCCTCACACCCCCTTGGTCCTTATATGTATGTACTCTCTCGATAGAAGAGATATCCTGTTGTTGGCATAATATTCTACATGGTGATCAATGAAGTAATGGAATACTGTTAAGTTCTCTCCACATTCTGTTATATGCTTTGCTTTCCCTATTTGTATGCAATAGTTCCTGTTACCCTATGGAGCAAACATTTGGTGCCGATGCATAGATGAACTTGGGAGCGACATGCTATTTAATGGTGTACGAGGGATAAATGGGCCAACCCCTTGACAATGGCACTTGAAGGGATGATGATGGGAGGATGGAACTGTATGAGGGCGATAATACTTTGACGTCGAACTTCATAATTTTGTTACGCGCAGCAATTGAGACTTACGTACGGAGGGAGGTCATAGAGGTGGACGTGCCAGAGGGTGCAGTCTGTATGACTCTTGAAGTAAGTCCCGTGGTCAACCAATTGCTGAACCATCTCCCTTGTTTATTGGCGCAAACATCCCTCGCCCAAAGGAACCGATGGGAGGAAATTGAGCGGGAACAATGCCGCCAACAGATCCTCTGAAACTTTGAAGAAAATAACAGTTGGGAGGTAGAAGAACACGATGGAACCCGACGAAGGGGGGAAATAATCCCTGAACTTTAAACCTTCGAAGAAGAAGAATAAAAAGGATATTGTAATATTGTAGTATTGATGTCATACGATTGACACATTGTACGAAATCATGAATTAATAAAAAGCATTCTCTTCAAACATGATATTTTGTGATAAGCATTGATGCCCAATTTATTGAATAAAGATAGGAATAAGAAAGGACAAACTGATGTGTGGGAAGCTGCTTAGAGAGCTCTAATCCTCGAACAACAAGTAGTACGCAGACAGAGGCTAAGGCAACTTGCCCAGGGACAACCAGTGAAAGGGTTGCCTGAAGGGGACCACTGGGGTGTCACTGGAGGTGCACAAGCCGAAGGGGAATGTTACAGTTCGCCAAAACACCGAAGGGGAATGTTACTGTTCGCCAGAACACTGAAGGGTAAGGAGTAGCAAAGAATTACTTGAGGAAACAAGACAAAGGTTAAGTCTGACAGAAGAAACACGAGATCAGTTTAAAAACTTGTCTCTCACACAGCGGGCTGAGGAAACCTAAAGCAAGAGTGAGGAGGAAACTCTGTTCAGTCCTGATACTCTGATCGGTTCCGATACTCTGTTCGGCCAAGATACTCTATTTAACCCTAGTACACCGCACACAGGAATTCTTTCTCGGGACGTTGTGTTGAACTCCACTACACCCAACGCAGGAGAACAGTGTGATACAAGCAACGTAGGTGTGCCCGTTCCGCCACCATAGGGAACGCAACCTGCACAACAGGCGGCACAGACTGTCCCACAGGTAACAAAACCAGTTGTACATCAGGTGCAACAACTCGTATTTATGACCACAAACAAACAAAAATTGCCCAAGTTCACGGGCGAGACGAAGGAGGATCTTGTTCGCCACTGCCGAACTTGTGAGACCATCTGGTTCGCAAACGGAGTTGCCGACCAAGCAGAATGGGTCAAACAATTTCCCGCTACACTAAGAGTAGCCATTGATTGGTACTCCAATATGGATAAAACCAAATTGACAACATGGACGGCCCTACAAAAGGAATCCTAGAAGGAATTCAAGTTGCTGCGAGACGACAATGAGATTGTTGCTGAGATCCACGGTATAAAACAAGGAAAGAGCGAGTCCGTAAGGGCTTATGGTCGGCGACTGAAGGAATTGCTGGGGAAGATGGATAGCGAGCCAGCGGACGGACTAAAGAAGAGATGGTTCATTGAGGGACTTAAAACCTCCCTCCGAAAGAAGATGACGATCGTACCTCCTGCATCATACGAGGACGCATATAACCGTGGAATGGATTTGAAGAGTGAATATGAGACCTCCAAAAAGAAGAAAGTCTTTAGATGATGAGTCCTCGGAGGAAAGCAACGACGAGGAATCCAATAAGAAAGTACACGCCTTACAAAAAGACCTCCAAAGGACGATGAAAGAGCTCAAAACAACGAAAAGAGGATTCAACAAAACGGAGGAAGGAGAACTGTTGTGTACGGATTGCAAGGAGGCGGGGCACACAAAAGGTTCTTGTCCAAAGAAATCTTGCTGCGACATCTGCCACATTATGAGACATTCCACTAAGGAATGCCCATACAATATGAAGGCAAGGAACAAGCAAGTGTTGTTCACACAGGAGCAACCATCCACATCAGAAGCCGGTGCTCAACAAAATAACAATACTGTGTCATTCGGCAGCTATAGAAAAAACCAACGGGGAGGCCGAGGGAAAAGCAATAATAACAATACCCGCAGCTGGATCCAATATGACGTGAAGGGGAGACCAATGATACAATGTAGAGCTTGCAATCAGTGGGGGCACTTTGCACGGGATTGCCCGAAGGAGGAGACCCCACAGAAGCTGTGCAGATGGTGTGGGCCGGGAGATCACGAGGACCCCAATTGCCCGAAGCCTAGTGTCAACTTCATCGACGTTGAAAGAAATGGCACGGAGGAAGAAATTTTGGCAATCACACGAGCAAAGGCCAAGAAGGCCGCATATCTTGACCCTCGCACAGAAAAACAAAGGGCACTAGAGGCAAAGGTTGAGATCGAGAAGGAAATGATGGCCCAAAGGGAGACAAATAGAACTGCTAGCACTTCTTCTCGGGGGGAGGCTGAAGAAAATATCTCAAGGCAAATGATGCAGATATAAATACCTGCGAAGATCAAGGACCTACTTGAAATGATGCCCCAGTTAAAAGTAGCCCTATTAAGCACCACACCTGGCCCAACAAGTATACCAGAACGGACCGAGGCTTCGGGCGGTTCAGGAGCAGACCCAATGCTACTCGCAGTAAACAGTGGGCAAAACCCTGCTGTAGTAGAGATGGGCATTTTGGGCACCGTCCTCACTGACACCATCGTTGATGGTGGGTCAAGGGTGAACGTTCTGTTTGAGGACACCTGGAAGAACCTCGGGAAGCCAACACTGTGGCCGTCGACCTTCAACCTCTTGGGGGTCGACCAACATGGCATCAAGTCCCTCGGAACCTTAATGGAACATTAGGTAACCGTCGGCACACAATCATTCACTTTGGACTTCATGGTAATTCCTCTTTAGTGGAAGGGGTATGATGCTATCCTCGGGAGAGGGTGGCTGGTCACTGCCAAAGCTAATCGTTGGAAGAGGAATACTTTATCATTCGAGAAGGGTGGAAGGAAGTTCGTGGTTGATCTCAAAACTCAGATGGTTGGAGAGGAAATGACATCCTCTTCTGACTCGGAGTTCGACTGCGGAAAGGCCGAAGGGACAAAGGGCATGGAGCCCAATGCCGAAGGAATTCTAGAATTGGAGGAATGCTCGGGGGATGATGCAGACTCCATGAACAACTTATTTCATTGGCAAATGAGTGATTACGAACTTTTCAATCCGTCATGCAATATGCTACAGGTCGAGGAAGAGCCGAATAGGTTCCCTCTGGAATACGGAGAGTATAAGGAAGGGGAGGCTTGAGTTGAGGAAGAACCTGCACACCAATTTCAGAAGGACGAGCCCATAAGATACAAGGAAGAAAAGTTGACAGAGATAAATTTGGGAGATGAGTAGAACCCAAAGAATATCCTGGCGGGGGATGATTGGGATCCATTACTAAAGACGACGACATTCAAAAATTCTACGGAGTACAAAGACGTCTTTGGCTGGACGACAAAGATTTGAAGGGTGTACCGCCGGAGATGTGTGTACACCGAATTCCCTTGGTCCCGGGAGCCCAACCTGTGCTGAAAAGGCCATACAGGATGAATAAAACTATGCAGCAAGGGTAAATGCAGAGATCGAACGAATGCTGGAGGCAGACATCTTTTAAGTTCAGACGAGTGAATGGGTTTCCCCCATTGTCATCTCGTTGAAAAATGAAGCTAATCAAATCCGCATCTGTGTGGATTTTTGATGCCTCAACGTGGTCACTATCAAGGACTCGTTCCCTATCGCGTTTACAAACAACATTTTGGAGGAAGTCGCAAGCCACGAAATCTACTCATTCTTGGATGGGTTCTTGGGGTACAACCAGATATCCATCGTGGAGTAAGATAAATTGAAAACGATCTTCGTAGTGGAAGATGGTGTATACGCATATAATCGGATGCCCTTCGGTCTCTACAACGCACCATTGACCTTCCAACGGATCATCCTACACATCTTTGACAAGATGTCAATGGGAAACTTTAAAGATTTCTAGATGACCGGTCCATCTCTAGTGGGCAGGACAAGCATATTGTAGCTTTAGGGGAGTGCATGGAATGGTGTAAGCGAGCTCGACTGACACTCAACCCAAAGAAGTGCCGATTTATGGTGCTGCAAGGGAAATTACTTGGGCACATTGTCTGCAAGGCAGGTCTGAAGACGGATCCCGACAAAGTACGAGTGATTGTAGAAATGGAGGCACCTACGGATGTGACCTGGGTCAAATCCTTCCTCAGCCACATTGGGTACTACCGACGATTCATCAAAACTTTTGCACAGATATCACACCCATTGGATAGGCTCACGAGGAAGGGGGAGCCCTACGTCTAGGAGAAGGCACAAAGGGAAGCCTTCGGGGAATTGAAATCAAGGTTGTTGGGTGCCCCCATTCTTACATTCCCAAATTGGGACAGGGAATTCCACATCCACGTGGATGCGTCCAATTATGCCATTGGGGCTACCCTGGCTCAGGAAGGAGCACATGGATTGGATCACCTGATATATTTTGCAAGTAGGTTACTGTCCAATGCTGAAAATAATTATAGCACCATGGAGAGGGAAGCTCTCAGAATGGTCTACTCTGTTCAAAAATTTCGGCATTACCTTTTGGCTACACCATTTACTTTTTATGTGGACCACCAAGCCCTCATGTACTTAGTCAATAAACCCATTATTCAAGGGAGGGTCAGCCGATGGCTTCTGTTACTGCAAGAGTTCACATTCACCATCATTGTGTGGCTAGGGCGTAGCCACGTGATCGCGGATAAGCTGTCACGCATCAGGTCGGGAGAGCCACTGGAGGGAGTGAATGATGACTTCTTAGACGTGCGCATTTGTTTCAGATCGCCGCACTTCCCCCATGGTATACAAGCATAGGGGAGTATCTGTCCACCTCCCAGTTCCCAAAGGATATGCCTTCGGCAGAGCGAATAAAGTTGGTCTTGAGGAGGACTTTTCAATTGATTAATGGGTTGTTGTACAAGACGGGACCGGATCAGGTGTTGAGACGATGAGTGATGGAGGAAGAAGTTCCAGGGGTACTCCGAGAAGCCCACAAAGGACTAGTTGGAGGACACATGGGCCCGGATACGACAACACGGAAAGTACTCTTGGCAGGCTTGTGGTGGCCAACATTGTATAATGATGCCAGAGAGTGGGTGGTGGGATGCGATACTTGCCAGCGAGCTGGGAAACCCCTCAAGCGCGATTTT
>MU224368.1:927099-945056 GCA_018584345.1 Thuja plicata
CACGGAAAGTACTCTTGGCAGGCTTGTGGTGGCCAACATTGTATAATGATGCCAGAGAGTGGGTGGTGGGATGCGATACTTGCCAGCGAGCTGGGAAACCCCTCAAGCGCGATTTTATGTCGCTCAACCCTTCCCATGCCCAGGAGCTGTTTGAAAGATGGGGGTTGGACTTCGTCGGACCTCTAAGGGTTAGCTGTGCTCGAAGGTGCTGGTATATTGTAGTGGCGACTGAGTACTTAACAAAATGGGTGGAAGCACGTGCACTACCGGACAACTCGGCCTTGAGCACTGCAAAATTCATTAATGAACAAATTATAACAAGGTATGGCATCCCGATTCAGCTCACCAGTGATAGAGTTGTCCATTTTGTCAACCACGTCATCAAGTTGCTAACCACAAAATTTAAAATTTTTCACACGCTGTCAAGCCCATACTACTCGCGGGCAAACGGACAGGCCGAGGCAACCATCAAAATCTTGGTAGCAGTCATCTACAAGTTGTGCGGAGTCAAGGGTGAAGATTGGGAGGAGAAATTACCCTCGGTATTGTGGGCTTACTGCGCTTCCTACAAAGTGACCACGAGGCACACGCCCTTCCAACTGGAGGTAGTCGTACCTGCAAAATTCATCGTTCCAAGTCTACGGATAGCCATTGACAACAGGCTGGGTGATATGGAGAGTCTGTGAAAGAGGCTCTATGCCTTAGGAAAATTGGACGAAAAAAGGGCGATGACTCAGTGGGCAACCGAGGTAGCGCAACAATGGAGGAAACTATGGCATGATAAACACCTCTGCCGGATGAAGTTCACACCAGGCCAATTGGTTTTGAAATATAATGGAAAAAATGAAATCAAACCTGACAAGTTTAAGGTGAAGTGGTTGGGTCCCTACAAAGTCCGTGAGGTTCGAGTGAATGGAGCAGTTATATTGTGGACCATCAACAACAGTGAGATTCCGGACGCAGTGAATGGGTCAAAACTGAAATTGTACCATGAATGGGGAGATGACCCAGTTCACGCCGGTGGGCCCGTCAGGCACTAGGTACTCTGAATTTTTGGAAAAGAAAATTGAAAAAAAAAATGAAAAGAGAGAACCACTGTTGGTGGAACCACTCGCGGGTGGGACCACCGTGCGGTGGTGCCCTGTGCGGCACATAAAGCCGTCAGTCCTCTGTTCGGAGGTAAAACTTCAAGCCACAACCTCCATTTGAGGAAAACGAGGTAGAGTTAAAAGAAGAGGAAACGAAGAGCGCCGACCACAGGAGAAGCCGCAGGAGGACGGGACAGAATCACGTAGGGAAGAGGAAATCGAAGCATGTTTTAATATATGGCTATTTTCTTTCTGATCTCACATTCGGTATCAGAGTATCTACGATGTTGAGTCTATGCGATGGAGAATGTACGCTGGAAGGAAAGACTGCATAGAAGAACTTGATTGCATTTTGTTCTTTGTTTCAGAATTATGGAATGTCTGAGAGCTCGTGTGAAGTCAAATCCTAGGTAGCGCTTCAAAAGAAAAAAAAAACTTTATCTTGGTTCTCACGCAAGTGTTTCTATGGTCTGAAAACGTAATGTATGGAACATGGTGCAATGAGTGTGAAGATTGTTAGTGTCTGTGGGTTTAGCAATGCCCAAATTTTAAATGAAATTAAAAGCATTGTGCTTTGTTTCTGACTTGACGATGAGACTAGAGATATAAGACAGAGTACAGTGGTTCACGAGAAATCTTGCATCTATTCGCTTTAGCAGGAGAGATATGCATGTTGTTTGTAGTGAGCATGAAGTTGAAACTGTGCTGATGATGCAGAGCCTGAACCATGCGTGGTGTTGATCGTGAAAGTAACAACATTTTTGAAAGTGAGGCGATAGTTACAATATTTTTGAAAGGCGACAGTTACACAAGCACAGGAACTCTCTACGGTTGGGGTTTTCAATTTTTCCGTTATTGGGATTTAGAAGCGGCACAAAAAAAAGGACAATGCCAAAACAGTTAGCATGGATTCGACTGGCAAGAGACACTGGAAAGCCCAACATCAGGCAAGCAGTTCCAGCATGGACAAGAATGCAAGGGTTCTACCCTCAGGAGTGAAAATTGCAAGCCAGATGAAGACACGATCTCAAAAACAACAAACCACCTACCAGACTGTAGCATTTGAAGAACTCAATGGATTGGAATGCAGGAAATGGTGGCAGGAAACCCCTGAGGGTGATGAGGTGAAAAGATTTCTACGGATGGTTGGAGTACACTGGGCTATTCAGATGCCCCTTTTTTCCATCCGTAATTTCAAAGCCACTCTCAGGGTAATGATTAATTCATTTGACACAGTCACAAAGAAGAGCACCTTCGAGTATCAAAAGCATGTGGTAACTGTTTCATTCACGGCTGGCGACTTTACACGAGTCTTTGGCATACCAAGACACAATGGGAAGAAAGTCGAGACAAAGTCACAGAAAATGCCACAGGAACGTAAGGAGTTTTGGATTAAGTGAGTTTCCTGCAGCCTCACCCCAGCGGAGTTAGACTCCATAGTGAAGGCGACGAAGGGTAGAAGCATTAAGAAAGATTTTGTTGCGGATTGCCCATGGTGATGTGTTCTTGATGTGATCAAAAGCAGGCTTACAGGAGCAAGTCGGGCCTCGGATATTGATTTGGCCCAGATAGTTCATATGAATGAACTATGAATGGAGTTGTCTACGACTGGGTGTCCGTGTTAGCAGAGAGGATGTTTGAATTTTTGACCCTTCAACATCGTACGTTTTACATGCCCCACTATGCCCCACTATGCCATTGGCCTATTTCTGGAGGCTACACTCAGACAAATCCCTGTTGATAAGTTGGAACTCAAGCCCTAGGGCAAGTTGGCAGTCGGAGAGCCTCCAGTCTTTTATTGGCGGTATTTGGATACCGAGGGGCGACCACAAGCCAGAAGAGCAGGGAGGCAGTTGAGTCCGAGCCTGACAACATCGACAGTGGCCGGGAAGACACCTTAGAGAGTTCTAGCGATCACACATAGGAGGAAGACAGTAGGATGGCCGAGGAGGCAGGGGATTCTACCACGGTGGCATTCACTCCAGCACCTACGACAGTCTTGTTCGCCAGCCCTTTGTTGGAGTCATTCGCCCATGTTGCTCCCATGGTGATAGTGAGTGGAGCATCCATTCCAGGATTCAGGCAGTTGAGACCATTGGTGGCCATGACACCCCCAGTAGCGACTCAGGTGGAGACATTACCCTCACCCGAGATGGCAGAGGTAGTTGCAGAATCCAGGCCTGTGTTGTTGGAGAGTAGGGATATGACTGGAGGGGAGTTGGATGAGCAGGGCAGAGAAGAGCTTCGAGAGGGTCAGGTGCATATGAATGTGGTTGGGTCGGATGCCGTAGTCACTATTGACATAGGGCTGCTGGCAGATCCACCACCTGCAGTTGATCCCTCGTCCGTTGTAGCCATGAGCTCTTGGCTCAGTAGGCGTTTCCAAATGATGCCTTTAGCCCCAGTTGGAGAGAAAAATCTCTCACCTTGACAGGATAGGCCTCCAGAATTTGTGGATTTGGAGGAAGAGGCCTCGCCGATGAGAGCCCCTACTGAGGAGGACCAAGACCAGGAAGTGGGGGAGACAACTGTGCACTTGGCTGAGGCTCCAGTGATGGCAACCTCTATTTCAGTAGAGTTGCCAGGTCGGGAGACACTCATGACACCTCCAGCGCCTCCGAGGCAAGGAGAGGACATTGAGGCATACCTTGCAGAAGTGGTTACCTGAGGGCGTCAGGTGGTAGTTGCAGTAGAGGCTCAGGCCGTGGAGAGTGTGATCGAGGATTTGGAGCGTCTCCTGGCCTTTGTGCGAGTGGGTTGCCCCACAGCTTTTGCAGGATGTTTTGGGGCAGGGTCTTGGCCTGCTGTGGTGACTCTGGAGATGCTGCAGGCATGGGTTGTCAGTACGCCAGTGGTAGAGAGTAGAGTGGAAACTCTTGTCCGGCAGCTAGAGCAAGCCTTCCAGGGAGGGGTATTACGCTGTGAGGCACTCAGAGTATGTCTCAACAGGAAGGGCGACTGCTTTGGTGGATGTACAGGGAGCTCAGGAGGAGCTGACCACCAGGTTAGCAATAGTAGAGCAAGACTTGGCTTAGCATACCCAGGAGTTGGAGGCCGAGAAGGTCGCACGGGTGGCTGTGGAGGACACGTTGGCTAGGGAGGCAGCATTGTTTGAGCAACAACTGGCTGAGGTTGGTGCTGAGAGGCATTCTTTGGAGGCTAGCTTGACCCAGGCCAGGGAGGAGGTCGATGCGAAGGAGAAGGACCTTTTGGAGGCAGCAATGATGGTTAAATCAGCTTTGGAGCATAGGATGCTTGCAGAATGCGACCAGAAGGCAAGGACAACACAGGTCTATGAGCTACACGCTCGGTTGGGATCCCCAGCGATACAACCAACTTCTTCTACTACAGGACATCCAGCCTCTTTAGGGACACTTCCTATGCCCCCTTCTTTTCAGTCATAAATTTCTGGCATGTCCTTGCATATAGTTATCATCATTCCCTGTTGTTGTTATTTGTTCCAGACATTTTGTTTTCTGTCGTCCGGAGACGACTTTCTTTTTGGGGGGATGATGTTGTCGGGAAACATGGGTAGTTAGATAGTTGACATAACCGAGGGATAGACAGTTACATGGGTGCGACGGTTCGCCTCACACCCCCTTGGTCCTTATATGTATGTACTCTCTCAATAGAAGAGATATCCTGTTGTTGGCATAATATTGTACATGGTGATCAATGAAGTAATGAAATATTGTTAAGTTCTCTCCACATTCTGTTATATGCTTTGCTTTCCTTGTCTGTATGCAATAATTCCTGTTACCCTATGGGGCAAACAAGCTGTTTATTATTGGATGTGATGAATGCAACTTCATGGTTTTGACTGCATTTCCAAAAAAGATGATGAAGGTGATGGTGAAGATGATACTGAATTTTGAAAATTTCAGGTCCTCCTAGACCAGTTATCCCTTGATGAGAAGTAGTGGTCGCCATTGCAACAAGACACAGTAGATGTGGAAAGTATCTTGCAATGTGAAATTGGTGTACCATTTCCCTCGTCGAGGCCCTTGGTCAAGCTTGAAAATCTGGTAGTTTGGAGTATCGTGATTGCTTGTGCTTTTGACCCATGCACCACGAATTGATCCATTTTGCTAGCTTATTACAATCAAAATTGATTTCTTATGTGGAACAAAAGTGGAGATAAAGTCGCAAGATTTTTGCATTGATCACTGGATGAAGATTATGTGCAAAGGCATTATTTCCAGCCTTCTTAGAAACAGTACATGGGCCATACTGAAGAAGACATGAACATTCGTGCAAAACAGAATCTGCATTCAAATTGTTCAAATCAAATACCCTCTGCTGCGGGGTTGACCAGTTGAAATACACCTTTGTGCCACCTCTAGTAACTTGATTCAAGTGCTAAATAAAGCAAGAGGAACAAGTACAATCCTATAGAAGGCTGCCATCCCCAAGAATTCATGAAGCCCTATGAGGGTTGGTGGTGTGGCCATTCTTGGATTATGCTGTTCTTGGTTGGATCCACATGCACTTGATGAGCATCAACAACATACTCAAGTAGTTTATCTTCTTCAAGGCAAATAAGCATCTCGCAAGATTTGTAGACACTTTGTGCTGCCACAAAGTGTAGGGCATGTGTTAATGTGAGTCAAATATTCTTCCTATGTTTTGCTGCAGATGGGTATGTCATAAGCCTCATTGGCCATGTTTTGCATGAATGTCACTAGAGCATTGGCCAAATCAGTGAGCACGAGCAATGATTCAAATATTCAAACAAGCCTCATTTGCTTTGAATGAGGTTTTTCAGACATATATGAGATATCTGAGAGAAGTTTGGCTTTAAATGGTTTTTTAAGACTGCAGGAATTGGGTAGCCCCCCTCTAAATTGCAGTGCACATAGTAAACTTTTTTCACACGGCCGGTGATGCTGACTTCAAATGTTAATACAAGTTGTATCAGATGAATTAATAAGTCCAATTGTTTTTAATTTTCTGATTTATTTGGATGTACACACTCAAACAAGCCTCTTTTACTTTGAATGAATTTTTTCAGACATATATCATGCATCTGATAGAGGTTTGACTTTAAAGCTTAATATGATTTGTATCTCTCGAATTAATAAGTTCAAATGTTAAAAAAAAAAATCTGATTTATTTGCATATACAGTCTATACACAGTCACACATGCCTTTGCCCACCATTTGGTAATTCATTCTGGGTTCCCCATTCTGAAACCTTGCAGAAGCTAAACCTTACTACCCATTAATGCAGGCAGATTTTTTGGATACTCAAAAGCTTAAACTTCTATGCACGAAGTATCATGGACAAAGGTGTTACGTTTTAAATTTTTAATCCATACCAGCCATTTGGTTTCCTATCTTTGCCGATTTCAGGCCATTGTGCTTACCCTGACTGAAAAAACAACAGTGACACAACAATCTGGAAATACAATGTTATATTGGTTGCATAATGAGATTGTTGATTCTATCTTTAGCATGATTTTGTGTATATATTTTACAAGGCATGTTATTGTGCATTGAGAGAATGAATTCCATTTCAAGAATGCACAATTTTGTGAATGTATTATATAAGGCATGTTGTTGGGTACTGAGAGAATGAATCCTAAGTCGAGAGCGTGCAAGAGGTTCTCTTAAGTGTTTGTACTCTAGATATATTCAATCCAGTTATCAACCCATATCAATGTGAAAACTATTGAATTAATAGTAAGGTTGAGTTTGTGTGAGTGGCTTTGTTTTTGTAAATATTAGAAAGCTAAACATTACGAAAACTGTTATTTAAGCGGGTTTATTTTGTTATTCATTTTCCATATTGTTTCATATTTAGAGGTTTATAATGCTGGGAATATGTGCATCATAGTGCACAATGTAGTATGGGGATTGATTTCCAAGGGGCACCATGAAGAACTAATCACTCATTATTCCATCTTTGTATTCCTGTACCTGACCATGTTTTATTTTGAAACTTTCTTGGCATATATCTTATGGGGAGCTTATGATTTAACATAATGTAAATGGTTGAAATAGATTTTTTTTGTTTATATCTCCGAGGTGTTTTCCGCTCAGCACTGTCACCCTGTTGCCAAGTCAGTCCAGGCAAGCTGAAACTAATCCTCTGGGATGTGGGAAAGCCCAGTGGCTGCCCCACACTGTGCACGGCTGGTAAATAAGGGTTTGAACCTGTGTTGGTTGTCCGTGTCTTCCAATGGCTCAACCAACCAGTCTACACCATGGGGGCTAAAATAGAAAATTTATTGCTATTTACGGTTTATATGGATTTTATAATTAAATTCATTTAATGGATGTTGGTTAGATGTATCTTCATGCAAGTGTAGTTAGCTGCTGCCATGAGATAAGTACTTGACGATAGAAAGTTTCCATGCAGTCTTTACCCCTTGTGCCCGCAGTTATTCAAATCCTTATGCCTGTACCCCTTCACATCTGAAAGACCAATCTACCCTTGCAAGGGCAATATGATCTTAGAGTTTACATGTATGATCTAAAAGTTTACATGGAGTAGCCAAATTCATTCAAAATTTTGAAGATACTTTTGAGTTTGCATTTTGCCACCTGTAACCAGCCAGTGGGAATTGTGGACCATGCCTAGTACATGCTGCATGTACACGAGAGGTTGATAAATGAAAATTTACAATCTCCACAAATTTCAACTATAAGATGTTGTGTTAGCAAGCTTTGATTGTATCTTTGAGTCCTGGATATAATGTAATGGAGCATGCAACAATCTGAAAATGTCCTGGAAGCATCAATTAATATGCATTTATGTCAGTAAAACACAGCAAACTGTTCAAATTTCTAATTTCGAAAAGTATTTAGAAATGAACTGGAGTTTAAATATAATCAGTTGCCTCTCCGAGTTTGTCCTTTGGAAGTTATTTATTTTTGTTGACAGACTATTAGGAGTTTCCTCCCCTTATATTCTTAACTCTCCAAATTTGTAGCAAGCTATGCATATCGAAGTACTTTTGTATATCTAGATTTGTACCTTAAAATGAGATTACTGTTACATTGCATCAAAATTGTGAATGGTCCAGTTCTCCAAGTCACATTTTTGTATTACTAATTAGAGTATTAACCCTTGTTTATCCAGCTGGCTTTTGAGTAGGAGCCACAACTTTGAGTTTCAGGATAGGATCGATCAGATCTAACCCTTAATAACTTTCTGCATTAAGATTTATCTTGGAAAACATGATGTTTATGGATATTTGTTTAATTACACTAAACAGTGAATCTACTTCTCAACATAAATTATGTGAACATAGTTATCAGGTTAAAATTGACGCTTTTGTTAAGCACAAAAATTTCTATCTTTTTTTGATTTCCACAAGGACAATTCTTGCAGGTAGCCATGAAAAAGCAAACGCTTAAAAATGTCACAGATTATATTACAGATGTCATTTGTAAACGTGCTGAATATGGCTACAATTATGGTGTAATACTCATACCAGAAGGGCTTATTGACTTCATTCCAGAGGTAAAATTCCAAGCAAACTGATTACGTTGATTACATTCTATGGTGAATTCTTCCAAAGTGTCGTTTTGTCATGTTTTCTTAACTCTGGATATGGCTTTGCCCAGGTACAACAATTAATAGCCGAGTTGAATGAGATTCTTGCTCATGATGTTGTAGACGAGGGTGGCCTTTGGAAAGAAAAATTGCAACCTCAATCTCGAATTCTTTTTGAATTTTTACCAGAAAGTATTCAAGAGCAATTGATGTTAGAAAGAGATCCCCATGGAAATGTGCAGGTACATTGTTATTTTGTTCAGTCTCAAAGAGAATAGGTTTCCACAGTCCATAATCGTTATGTTTTCATTTCTGGACTCAACTGTGTGGAGAAATTTTTGCATCAACATTTCCGATCACACTCCATGAATCATGGAGTGTGATCTGAATGAATCATGGAGTGTGATTGGAAATGTTGATGCAAAAATTTCTCCACACAGTTGAGTCCAGAAACAAAAGCATAATGATTATCTAGTCTGTTAAAAATCTTTTCATGCATGTTTTTTGTTTGAGTCCACATAAGTTAAGAACTTGTGAAACTTTGTGCATTCTAGGTGGCGAAAATTGAGACTGAAAAAATGCTTATATCTATGGTTGAAACTGAATTGGGAAAACGAAAGGAACAAGGGACTTATTCTGGTCACTTTAAAGGGCAGTCACATTTCTTTGGGTAAGATCTATGTATCTTGCAGAAAATCATAGATGTCTTTGTTTTTATCTGCATCTCTAATTAGAATATTGCATGACAAGAAAAAGGTCTTGCAGTTTATATTTTATAATTTATAGTGATATATATAACTGATTTCTGAAGTTTGTCAATTTTATTTAACTTATAGCTATCAGAATTGAGTGTCACAAATTGCATGGCAATTTCTCTGTCCATAAGTTCCAATAACATAGAGGAGCGTAACTGGATCATAAACATTTATCTCTAAATCTGGTCAGGTGCTTTGAAGCTATTCTCAAACTTTCATCCTCTAATAGCCCTTGACTGTTTGAGTTGGCAAAATATCAGAATCTTTTAAAATAAGATATAGTTGCACACTAATTGAGTCTGGATTTGCATAGTAGTGTTTCGGTCCTGCACAATGTCAGCATTTATTTTCTGTTGTTTTGTCCTCTTTTTGAAATGCTGGGGTTGTTCTTTTGTTTTCTTTTGTAATATTCTGAAGTCAGTTGTAGTTGCTAAGGTTCTACATTCCTGGCATAAGCTCATTATACTAGAAACTCATAAGGTTGGTATTGGGAGCATAGGATAGCTTGGAAAATGTTCTATGTTCCATGGCATTTCCAGGATAAGGACTGTGGGGGACAGTGGGACATGTTTTGGGGATGGGAACAGACAACAGATACATGGAATTTCAAGTTTTTACAAGTTTAGCTGTACATGACATCGCAATTTTAAGTTTAGACATTAACATGCATCAAAATTGAGACTCAATGTTCATTGTTCAATAATTAAGGAATAGCATCAGTAAAAAAACCTTCATTGTTTTCATTATGACAAAATGCTCCAAGGCTACAAAATGACAAAATGTCCAATAGGCATAACAGTAAAACTGCCAGCAGTGGTGGGGGGGCGAAATGCAAATTGATTTTGGTAATTATGAGTTGCAAGTGGGTGGGTGGGATGGTTGTAGGGAGGGTTTAGGATTTGAAGCCAATGGGGGCCCCTGTGCCCTTTTTTAAAAAAAAGGCAGAATTTTTAAGCCAGAAGGCAAGACCTCCCAACAATTTAATGTTGGGTCACTGCATGGCATCAATGCCAAGCATACCATTAAGGTTTCTACAGCAGATGTTTATGCTGGATCTATTATCAAGATTTGCAGCAATGAAGGATATCTCAATCAATCTAATCTTCGAAACTTTAATCATGTGCTCCCAGTCAGGACTTTGAAATTGGTACCTGCGAAGAGTCCCAGGATTCAAGCCCTTGCTATAAGGAGAAGTTACTAAAATATCAATGTTTTTATCAGTAGCAGCGAACATGGGTAGAGAAAGTTGATGATTAGTTTAGCATTTTTTATTTTTGGATTACTGCATGGTCTTCTTATATTTCTGACTGGTAAATGAACTAACCTGAGACAGCTTTCTAAGTTGATCTGAAACTCAATCGGTGTTATAATCCAATGGTATTAACTATCTTTAATATAAGAAAATATCAATGCTTGTGCATAAAACAAAGGGAAAAGAGCTAGCAATGCAAACTTAGGACCCAATATCTTAGAATATGACTAGAAGGATGGCCTACAAAGCCATTATGAATGATTAAACAATTAGTTTGAATGATGAAGATGCCTCCATGTTTCCCCAATTTAGAAGAGCTATGCAACATATTCAAGTTTATGGATCTGGCATGCATCAAGTAAGAGCATGCTATAAAATTAAAATCAAGCTAATGTCTTCTTCCAACCTGCGGCTCTTGTGATTAGAATTACAGTATCACTACCACTACCAAGTTTAATCTCCCTTCACTACCACTACACAGTTTTATTCTCTTGCTGATTTAACGCCCCGAGAATGAGAAACCCCTTTCTCCCACCACAAGCAGGTTCCCCCTAACTTCACAAGCCTAGTATTTTCTTGAGTAGCACTCTTGGCTCCCACCTTGATTTTCGATAAAATAGGACAATGTACTTATCAAGCCCGGTGGACAACGACTTCACCCCATAGTTCCACGGACTTTCCTCATGGGGAGACGCAGGGACTCGGGGATAGGTGGACCAAGGGCCTAAATTTGGGGATGGCAGGGGGAGGCGGCGCTGATGTACAATTTGAGGTGAATTGAATTCTTTAAGGAAAAATCTGTAATATAACATCTCTACAAGTGCCCTATGAAAGGTAAATTAGTTTTCACAAAATTAAAGTTTGTGATAGTATGTAATGGCATGTGCCATATAGCAAGTGACCTGGCAAGTTCCCAGCGGAGGTGGCAAAGATGGTGGTGTTGTGGGGGGACGTTTCACCCAAGTCACCAAGTCTCCAAAATGGATGCAGGATTTTTTGGGGGCGACATGTCCCAGTGGAACACTACTTTCACCCCTTTAACAGCCATTCTCCACTCTTCTAATCTCATGGGGTAAGCTCCAGTACAAAAAGATGCTCAGAGTTCGGACTCCTTACTTCTTACTGCCCTCAACATCATCAATGGAAGTACTTGAAACCAATTAAAAAATATTTGAGGGGACTTAAAAACCCACTCATAGAAAAATACTTTGCTCCTCTTGTTGAATGCCTGCAGGTACATGAGAGTGCATTGTGTATCTTCTCAATAACTCTTGCACTGAGTGACAGGATTTAATTGCTAGAAAAATTTCACTTCAATGGACTAACAAAAACTTAAAAGAAGGCCTAGTATTGGGCCAAAACGAGGAGAGGGACAATGCAACCCAAAGAGGCAGCCTGCCCAATATGAAAGCTCCGTGAATGCCACTATACAAGATTTTGATTGGGCTGTTCCCATTTAAGGGCACAAATCTAGACCTGCCATACCCAAGTGGCAGTCTCAGGAACCTCCAGTGGATGAAGGGCAGTATTGTCTAAGAAGGATAAGGTTCACTAAGAGGAATCTATGTAGTCCATATGTAAGCTGACCTGGTCCTATTTTGGCAAACTAATGATGAAGTTTCATTTCTCAAATTAATGTATACCAAGATATTGTTGTAAATTTTTTTTCTGGAGAAATGAACAGCTCACTACTACTGTACAAGCTGGTCTGAGATTATTGATCAATACTGACTGGTAACAGGTTTATGAGTTGTGTTGTCAGAAGCTGATGGGCAACTTTTCATACCTTAGAGCTACTCAGTGATGCAGGAGCATCCTGCCTGCCCGTGCCAGAATGGGAGCATCAAAACAGGGTATTATGTGGCAAGGGAGTTAGATTTTGAATGTTTATGCTTGTGGAGTGGAGTCCTGTAAGGCTGTATGGACTCTAATTTTGGCAAATTGGTAAATGGCTCTGAAAATAACGAATGGGAGTGGATCAGCACATTTAAGGCTTTTAGGAGTGTTCTTTAGGAGACTGGGCAACTCACCTTTATTTCTGCTGTTGGGAACTATTTTGGGAAGGATATTAATGACCAAGGTGATTATTATAAGCAGAGATAATCATATGGTTTGCCATGGTGGGGCTTCGTGGCTAAGGAATAGTTGGGGGGTTGGGGTTGTTATAACAGCATAGAATTGGAATTTGGATAGCAGCAGAAAAAGATGGTTCTGCGTGGAATGGAAAAAAGGGGGGGGGGGGGCAGTAAGTAGAATGATTTTTGGAAGAGAAAGGTGTGGAAGATGGAGGTGAGGGGCCAGAATGGTATAAATCTTCTTAATGTTGAGAGGTAAAGAAAAAAACTGGGGAAAGGGGCTGTGTTAAAGGGCTTGAAAGTGCTGTGGTTCTACAGAAAGTGGGAAAAAAATATCTGAAGGAAAGGAGAGCAATGTTGAAGCAAAATAAATGAGAAGAAGAGCAGACAGGAAGAGGTCACGAGTGGCCATGAATTTTGTTTGGAAAACGTTTTGTATGTATTGAATGAAATGAAGAAAATTAATGAGTCTTGTTTGTGGCTATTTTGTTTCCATGATTGATATTTGAATTTCCTAATATGAGATTGTGTGTGTGGAGAGCACTGTTGTATTTGCATTAATGGTATCAGAGCTAGAAGATTCTGAGTGTGCAGGCAGATTCGCCGGAGGAAGGCAGTTTGCACCAGGACTTGAGGGTGGAGTGTGTGTGAGTTTGTTGCATCTGTATGTGCAACTTGCAAGAGGAGCTACTTATTGGATTTCTTGAGAAGAGGTTCCAAATAGATTACCGAATGTAAGGCAATTTGCAACATAACCTAAAAGTGTTGAGGCTTTATGAGGCCTTGAAATGGAAAAGAGAAAGAGGAAAAAGACTTTTGTGATTGGATGGATTCCTGGACTTGAGAAAATCAGAGAGAGACTTTGGAAAATTGGAGAGAGAGAGCAAGAAGAGATAAGATTTGAAATGATAGAGTTGATGAAACAAGTGAAAGAAATAAATTGTAGAGTTGGAAAGGAGAATGGTCCTTCATCAGAAAAGAGGTGATGGCAATTCTACTTATCTTTCTAATGATATTTTGAATGCAGGACAGAAAGAAGATGCTGTGGAGTGTCATGCATGTGGCACAGAAGAAGAGGAAGATGATGAATATGAAGAAATTGATGAACTTGAAGCTGAGGAATGACTGTTAGATAACATGGAGGATGAAATTATGGAGGTTGCAGCAGCAACAAAAGAGTTGGGTGAAATGGAGGACATTGAAGGTCAGAACAACCAAGTTGCAAACGTAAAGGAAAAGGTGAAACTTACATTTTATGAGTTTACTGACGATTGAGATTTGCAAATGGATGATGTGAATAGGATAGATGGATATGAGGAGGCTGAAAATTATGTTGCAGCAGTAAGGAAAGGAGTAATATCAGATTTTGATGAAGTTAGAACCAAATTTGATTTATGTTTGAATGATATGATGAGTGACAGCGAGGAAAGAATTGCATCAGTGAAGGTAAATGATGCAAAGTTTAATTTTTTTGAATGTTATTATGGAAATGGATGTGAGAATAATGAGGTTGCAGCAAGAGAGAAGTCTTTAGAGAGATTTGCACATGGATGATGTGAATAGGATAGATGGATATGAGGAGGCTGAAAATTATGTCGCAGCAGTAAGGAAAGGAGTAATATCAGATTTTGATGAGGTTAGATCCAAAATTTGATTTATGTTTGAATGATATGATGAGTGACAGCGAGGAAAGAATTCCAACGGTGAAGGTAAATGATGCAAAGTTTAATTTTTTTGAATGTTATTATGGAAATGGATGTGAGAATAATGAGGTTGTAGCAAGAGAATCCTTTAGAGGATACATGTGAAAATGAAAAAGATAATTTACTAATTTTGATTGAAGAAGAATGGGATAAATTGGTTGCGGGTCAAAGAGATGAAGCAGTTACATGTCTTGTTGAAGGCATGAAAAAAAAGAACAAAGTTGAAAATGTAGCAGAGGTTGATCAAGGAATTGATGAAGACGATCTGATGCTTAAAGAAGAGAACACTTTGAGTAAAGAGAATGAGAAGGAAGATGACTTATCTGAGGAAGTTCCAGTCGTAGTGAGAGGTGGTGAAGAAGACATTGCAGCAGAAAAGGTAAATTGTTTATGAATTATGGGATGTTGAATTTGAGATGGACTTTTGTATTGAAGCGAGTGAGAAGAATGACGATGTAGTGATGAGGTGGAATATAGGTGTTGCATATCTGTATGTAGAAGTTTTGGTTGTGTAGGTGAAACTTGGTGGAGGTGTTCGGTTCATGGTGGATTGAAATCCATGGAGAAGAGAGGAGAGAGCCATTGGCGGAGGATGATACATGGTGGATGCCAATCCACGAGAGGAGCGAAGAGTGGTAAGCAAAGTTACGGGAGGAGGATGACAATTGTTCTGGCGAAATGCTGGAAGAAGAGGAGAAAGAAATAGTTTCATGTGCGATGTCAGTGATGGAGTTCGCTGCAGATTGCTCGCAATGTGAAAGGGTGGTACTACCACTCAACTCTAATTTGTGAATCCATATTCACCATTCCTTTTCTACCTTGGGTGTCTGGATGTAGGAGCATCGTGCTTGCTTGTGCTAGAATGGGAGCATCAAAACAAGGTAGGTGCATCCTTGTGGCAAGGAAGTTAGATTTTGAATGTTTATGTTTGTGGAGTGGAGTCCCGTATGGACTCTAATTTTGTCAAATTTGTAAATGGCTCTGAAAATAACGGATGGGAGTGAATCAGTGCATTTAAGGTTTCTAAGTGCTATTTTTAGGAGGCTAGGCATCTCACTTTTATTTTTTGCCGTTGGGAATTATTTTGGGAAGGATATTTATGACCAAGGCGATTATTATAAGCAAAGATAATTATATGGTTTCCCTGGGTTGGGCTGTGGCAAAAGAACAGATGGGGGGTTATTATAACAGCAAAAATTGGAATTTGGATAGCAGCAGAAAAAGATGGGGCTGCGTGGAATGGAAAAAGGGGGGGGACAGAAAGTAGAATGATTTTTGGGAATTAAAAGTGTGGAAGATGGAGGTGAGGGGCTAGAATGGTAGGAATCTTCTTAATGTTGAGAGGTAAAGAAAAAATGGGGAAAGAGGCTGTGTTAAAGGGTTTGAAAGTGCTGTGATGCTACAGAGAGTGTGAAAAAAATATCGGAAGGAAAAGAGAGCAATGTTGAAGCAAAGTAAATGAGAAGAAGAGCAGACATGAAGAGGTTATGAGTGGTCATGAATTTTGTCCGTAAAACATTTTGTATGTATTGAATGAAATGAAGAAAATTAATTTGAGTCTTGTTTGTGGCTATTTTGTTTCCATGATTGATATTTGAATTTCTGTTACACAATTGTGTGTGTGGAGCTATGTTACCGGGTTCCTCTACTGAGGCCCGGATCCTGGTTTCGCCCAGATTCCGCTTGGATTCTGACCGGGTTCCAAAATGGAATTTGGATTCCATTCCGGAACCCTGTCGGAATCCAGGAGGGTCTGCAGGAATCTAGAACGATCCACGGGAATCCAAATTCTGGGTGTCCAAAAATGGGCCCACATTTAATTTTTTTTTATAAATTAAGTCAAACTAAACCTAATTTGACCCAACTAAACCTAATTTGACCCTTCTAAACCATAGTTCGACCCTTTATGGTTGCCTAAAGTCATTTGATTC
The DNA here is from genome assembly GCA_018584345.1 of Thuja plicata. Taxonomy (NCBI): domain Eukaryota; kingdom Viridiplantae; phylum Streptophyta; class Pinopsida; order Cupressales; family Cupressaceae; genus Thuja; species Thuja plicata. Next base: position 943,404 of record MU224368.1, read on the forward strand.
TCATTCATTCATCTCTCAAGCATTTTTCACCATTTTGGTTTTGTTCTACAACTGTAGCATTTCTCTTCGAATGCGAATGTTTTGGAGGACTAATATCCGCATCATAGACTTAGGAATCATTGGAGAATCAAGATTTAGTGGGCAAAGGTAAGTGAATCTTCATTTTGTTCAAATTTTTATTGAATTTTTCAAGATTTTTTTAAAATTTTTTAAGTTTTTTAACAAGTTTTTAAAGAAGTTTTAAATATTTTTTTTATACATTGTATGCATATTAAGGGGTTATAATGCCGTTTTTTTTTTCAAATATTTTTTTTGCAATAATGTGTAGTGTTTTCTTTCCCATTTAGGTTCATTATTCAGAGTTAGACAGAATGGCTGGAAGTGGATGTGGAAGTGGAAGTGGAAGCTCTAGTTCAGTTGTTGGGTCAAACCCTTTTAAAATTGATGCAGGTTCACCGCTTTGGCGTTACACAACAATGATTAGGCAAGTGTCTGATGGAGGGGGTTTTCTTTGGCGGTGTAACCATTGCAACACAGAGTACTCCAGCTCGTACTATCGAGTGAAACCTCACTTCATTCCTAGTGCTGGAAAAGGAATGAAACCATGCAAGGGGAAAGATGGGAACGGGCTGCCAACTCATTTAATCTAGCAATATGCTAGAGAACAAGAAGCCGATAGGAGAATCAACAGAGGAAAGACAACGAGTGCTCCATCCCATGCCCAGAAAGGCTCGAGGAAACCTCCTAGTGGCTTGGTAAAATCTGCTGGTCCACATCCTTTCTTGCCAATGCCACCACCTTCTGAACCAGAAAATGTTCCACGGAAAAGAGGCCCATTGGATATAGCCTTAAAAAATGAAATGAGAGATCTTTGTGATGAAAGTATTAGTCGTTGTTTATATGTGAATGGGCTTCCATTCAACCTTGTTAGATCACCTTATTGGCGGGATATGGTGAGTACCCTTTGCAAGGCACCTGTTGATTATGTTTGTGTTGGGTATGAAAAGGTGCGAACCACCTTATTGTCGAGGGAGGAAGCCTCTGTAGAGACACAATTGAAAGTGATCAAGGATATATGGGTGGAAACAGGTGTGTCCATCATTTCTGATGGATGGAAAGATTGCAAGAATAGGCCTTTGATCAATGTTATAGCAGTGTCACCTAAAGGGGCTATGTTCTTGAAGGCAGTGGATTGTGAGGGGCAAGTGAAAGATGCAAGTTTCATTGCCAATATCCTCATCGAATCAATTGACATGGTTGGGGCTGCAAATGTTGTCCAAGTCATAACAGACAATGCTAAAAATTGTAGGGCAGTTGAGGCTATAGTGTAGGCCACATATAATCACATCTTTTGGACACCATGTACAATCCACTCACTAAATTTAATCATGTAGAAGATTGACACTCGAATTGAATGGGTCAATAAAATTTACACGGAGGCTGAGGAGATAAAAATGTTTGTGACTAATCATCGCATGACACAAGCCATATTCATGACCTCTTCATTGGAGTTGTTGAAGGTAATCTCAATTTGATTTTGTTTTTATATTTTATTTTTTAGTTTTAAATTTTATAGATGAACTTGATATGACATGTATGTTTTAACTTTTATGCCATCATAGGTTGCTGAAACACGATTTGCATCGCACACAA
>MU224368.1:946514-957055 GCA_018584345.1 Thuja plicata
TATATTTGAAAATGTCTATATATATACCTGCGGAACCAGGATCCGCCCCAAAATTTTTTTTGCCGAATCCCCAAACCCGAACGCAAATCCGAATCCGAACTAGAACCAGGATCGGCTACTTAGGTGTGGAGAGCATTGTCGTATTTGCATCACCCAACGTGATATTTGATTTGTTGTAAGCTATATTTTTAGATTTATGAGCTATATTTTTAGACCTTGAGACTGTTCATTGCAAGGTAACAAAAAGAATATTGGGATGTGTAAGGTAGAATTGATTATGGCATTTGGAGTTTTACACTTTTTGGATTTTTAGATGCTGAAAGGCCAGCATCTGCATGTGATAGAAATTCTACAACTAGATATGATAGAAACATTGCCCCTTAAGGTACACTGGGATGACATTAATGAGGAACTTGTTCTTGCAATCTTTCCATACATCAGAAATAATCTACACCTTTATTTGAGCCCATGAATCTCTAATAAGATGCAATGAAGTGTTAACAAACTTTATCCTTGGCCAATAAGGTGGTGTGTGCCTTTTCATGGCCAATATCTATATACCCTCTATGCGTTTCATTTATTCCACTCACCATTTGTCACCAACATGTTGATCTTATGACAGTGAAAGGAAGCCCAAATCGAAATGCCCTTTCTAATGCGTCCACATTCACAGCTCATTTTCAAGAAAGACAGAGGGGCTATCTTCTTTTTGAAATACACGACATCATAAGAAATGGATCAGGGCAGCAACTATTGAAGTACTCAAGGATGGCCTTGGCCAAAGGATGAGACTTCAATCTAGCTTTCTTGGCTGCACTATCTGCTTCCTCTTTCTCTATGATATGATTAAGACTTTGTCCCTTTGGCAACCAATTTTTGGTTAGCCCACCACAAGCTTTAATTCCTTGACCATCGATTGCACACAAGTTGGCTTCCACTTGATTATAGGAGCTAGTGCACTTGTTCTGGCCCTTGTTACAGTGCCAAAGATAATCCCGCCTCTAGTAAAATGCCCAGTCATCCAGCTCTTGAAGTAGATCAAGCTTTCTCAAAACTAGAAGAGACATGAAAAATCAACACTTCAGAATCTCAGGAATAACGAGATATCCAGTAATGTGTCTTAAGGAAAGAGCATCAATTGAAAATATGTCACACGGGAATGAGGTCTTTCCAGCGAGAAGCATATGCAGGTGAAGGTATTATGAGGGTGTCTTGTCCATTCACAATCTCTTGAGTGCTCATCTGATTCTCAGTAAGGCTGGAGGTCGCGGTTGAGGCGCCAAAATTAGAAGGGTATAACTTGGTTTCTGCATCAATTGGACTTGCCTTATCACAGCAAAGGAGCTTCAAGTGAAAATATGGCATATGGAAATGGACGTTTGGTGAGAAGCATTTACTGGTAAAGTACTTGGAGGACATCTTGTCCATTCGTAATCTCTTAAACTCTTTTCAAATTCCCAGGTGGGTCGGAATTAGCAAAATGGCGGAGGTGGCAAAATTGGAAGGTTTGCCACTAGTTTCTGCATTAACTAGACTTGAACAATAGTAATGAAAGCCCATGATATTCTGCCAGGACATAAGCTGATTTGTCTGACTGGTAGTTATTTACAAGTCTCTGTTTCTTTTAAAGACCAGAAACTTCATTTTCACTTTTCCTTTTTTCTCATTATGCTGAATATTTTCATTAAAATGAAACATGACACTTTCCATCATTTGTTATAGGACAAATAAGTTGTTCTATTCAGTTTATTATTGACCTTATTAAAGAACCTTTTATTGTTATTATGAGGTACTCTCTAATATTATTGTACCAAGTGACTTAAGGAGCAGTGTTTCTTTGACTTGTACTTGTTATATCATAAGCACATGAATTGATGTTCATGTTTTGTAATCAATTTTCTGATATGCTTTGCTTGCAGCTATGAAGGAAGGTGTGGACTTCCAACAAATTTCGATGCAACATATTGCCATGCTCTCGGCTATGCTGCAGGTGTACTCCTTCATGCTGGAAAGACAGGCCTTATTGCTTCGGTTTGTTTTGGCTTCTCTCTATATCTCTTCCTTGATCTTGTTCAAACTTTGTGGCTTTGCCTAGACGAAATCACGATGAACTTAAAACATATCTGTTGTTGATGGCTTTTTTGTTTAATTGAAGCTATGATTAACTACCAAAAACATTATAATTGATCTTTTGTAACACCTCATCAATGCTTTGTGGTTCGATCTGTGTTAGTTTCATTTTTAGTGGTGCAATTTTAATTATAACCTATAGTGCTAACTAATGCTTACAGATTCAGTTTATTGATTTCCTTAAGTTTTATGAGAACTTGGCCATGCCATAACCATTTTCATTAAAGGAAAGTGAAATAGAGACTAGAGAAAGGGCAAATTGCATCATTTTAGGTCACCGACCTTTGTGAGTTCTGGATTGCAGAATGAAGTTTGGATATATTTTAAAACTCTATATTATTTATCATTTATGTAGAAGCAAAACATGAGTAGCTTTGTGTGTGTATGCACACACTTTTTTGTTCACATCTGTTAATGTAAGATACAAGGCATCGTTATAATGATTATTATAATATTAGATATATTGACATTAGTATATATTTCATGGTCATGTCAAGAACTCTAAATCCATCAGCATGTTTGAGTTCAGACAGCATTTAGCGATGGCATTAACTCAATTACAGATATTTCTCTTTATTTAGATCTATTCATATATGATAATTAACAATCTATGGATAGAATTAAAAATTAAAATGTATATGGTATCATATGTATGATACATATTGTACAGACCCGTGTGTGAAAAAATGTCTTATTTCTACTTCAAAATATGTGCATATATGTAGATTGATATTTTTATTTGACTGATACAATGATGTATGATAATTCAGTAAGATAAGCACAAAATTTCCATGCTAAAAGAAACACAGACAAAAAATAACATGGAAAAATAAGAATAATAAAATCATTACAGATATATTATTTTTAAATTGCTTATATGTATATGGCTAGTTTATTTATATAGCCAACGTTTGAGCAATTTCTTTGTATTGGAACACACTGCTATATGTAATATCATGACGTTATGGTAGTCAGTGTAAACTGAGATACTATTTAGTATATACCATTTATATAACCTAAAATCTGGGAAATATTGTTTGTGGATGCCAAGGAGAAAAAGATCTTATAAGTTTTGGCATATTTGACTGAAATATTCATTGTCAGACTTCTTTTGTATTGTTTATGCCCTTGTCCTCTACCCTTACACTTCAAAATCAATGGGATTTCTTCAAATGCCAGACGACTTTGTCATGTTTGGTATTTATAGCATTGTGGATTGGTTTTGTCTTGTACAAGTTATTTCAAAATATTTAAGGAATCCCAAATGTCTGGACAAGATATGTTGTGCATTCCAAGCCGTGTTTATTTTTTTGCTTCTATCGTCTTATTGATTCTAGGGTTAGCTTCATTTTGCAGGTTGGCAATTTGGCAGCACCAGCAGAGGAGTGGACAGTTGGTGGGACAGCTCTTACGCATCTCATGGATGTTGAAAGACGGAAAGGTATAAAGAAAAAAATAATTTGATACCAAGGACTGATTTTTATCAACCATTCTTGTTGTGTAAAATTAAACAGTCATTGATTATTCTATGTTTTGCTATGCCGGTTAACCTTAAACAGTCTAATGAGAAGATATAATTCATTTGTTAGACTTAAGTATCAATTTGGCATTTTACTCATCATCGAACTGGAGATTGGAAAGAAGTTGATGGTATTGGCACAAGTTAGAGGCAGATATGTTTAAATGTTTGATGCCATTTATCCTGCTGAAAATGGTAAATTTTTGATAGGAACAAACTGATGTTGCACAACTCAAATTATAGAAATGAAATACTCCTAAAAGAAGAGACAATGAGGAATTGGACAGAAATTCCTGATGCCCCTAGGTGCTAGGGGGTGGCCTTAGGCTCCGATGACTTTGAATAAACAGATAATCAAATGACAACTAATTAGATGAAATGGTGAGGAATGACCTCTTAAGAATTCCAACCTATGTTATCCTGGGTTTCCGGGATGGGGGGCGGGAAACAGGTTTCGGGGACAGATTTTTTTTCCTCGAGCAGGGGACGGCAGTGGGGAAAATTTAAAATATATTGGAAAATTTTAAATATTCATATGAAAACATGTATAAAGCATGCTTATATACATTATAGAACTTAACATATAATGTTTGTGTTAAATAATTTAAATTCAGAGTTAACATGAGAGTGGAAGTCCAGGGGACAGGTTTCCGAGAGTTTCCGGGACATCCCCCTTTCAGGGACGGGTCAAATTATGCTGAAAATGTGTCCTGGGTAACACTGATTCCAACACATCAAGGCACTTATCACATTATAATATAATGTTATGCATGCACACGTAGACGAAATAATGAGAGTGGACTCACTTACACATGTAGGCCCTATACTAAGTGAAGAAAAGAGAGAAGTAGCCCAAAGGTGCACAGCATGTTTTTAAGTAAAATGGGGACCATTAGAAAGAGCCTCTTAATATTGATACTTATGTGATACAATGTTGAGAACTAATGTGAAGTGAATGAATCTGATTTTCACCCTTCTAATTCGATTAATGAATAAGACATTCTACAAGCATGATTACATTCAAAGTATTTGGTTACTGAAATTGGAATAGTATCTCTTTAACTCATAGGCAGTGTCGCTAATTAGATTTCTCCCAAGGTTTATCTCAGCAGTGTCGCTAATTATATTTCTCCCAAGGTTTATCTCAGTTTTTTGAATTTACAATTCAAGTTGTAACATTACTAGAACATCAAAAGAATGTTACTGGTGACTTTTTCCCATTATGACTGTCAATTGATTTGATTTGACCCAGTAGCAATGCTTCCTTATGACAAGGCTAATGAAACTAATTAGAAAAGCTTTATTGATTGCAGATTGAGTCTTTGGATCAATATGCGTCTAGTATGCCAAACATGTCATATTTTGTTTATGTTTTATTTCTAGCATAATACATCTATCTGAAAACCACTGTACTGAGTGTATCAGTTTGAATTATTTTTTAAAATTTAATTTTTTTATGTTATTTTAGAAATATATTGTTTATTAGTTTACATGAACACTTAAATTTTAATCTTATTAATTTTTTTTTATAACATTATATGTCTATAAATGTTATATATTTGTATGTTACTTTAAAAGAATAATTTTTATTATTAAATATGAACTATTTTACCTATAAATGGATGCCAATCTTTTTAACTTTGAAAATCTAATAAATACTAGATACTTATATGGTACTTTTTTGAAATTTATGTTTATTATTTTTTAATATTGATTATTTGATGTGTCTATGACTGTCAAATTTAAGTTATGGGATTTCTCTATTCATAATTATGACACGAGACTGATATTACCGTTGTAGAATGTCTCTTGACATAATTATGAACTAATTTGGAGATGTAACAATTTTATGCTTTTGTGGTTTTACAGGAAAATTCAAGCCTGTTATTAAAAAAGCTATGGTGGAGCTAGATGGTAAAATATATTGTTTATGTTATATCCGGTTCTGTGCCTGGTTGATGTATTGTATTGGGACTACACTTATTATATATTATATTCTGATTTCAGGAGCACCATTCAAGAAGTTTGCTTCTGTGCGGGATGAGTGGGCTTTGAAGAACAAATATAACAGTCCAGGTGAATAAACAGAACTTTCACTTCTTCATTTTAGAGTTCTCGTAATTGTGTTGGTAGTGACAGGCATCTAGGACATTTATGAATGGAACATATGTGTTACATCTTAATGTAGGAGAATTGGCTTATTTTCATCTAACTAGGCATTGATTTGAACTTTATTTATAAATAGGTCCTGTTCAGTTTCATGGCCCTACTGCTGACGTGAGCAACTTCACATTACTGTTGGAACTCGGAGCAATGGCATGATTGGATGTTGAGAATTGTACCCAAATTGCTAAACTTTTAAGTTTCTACGATGTTTACTCTTGATCATTTTCTTTTTTAGTTCTAGGCCTCGATTTTTACCTGCCTAAATGATAACAAGGATTTCATTGATAGTGTCATGCGTGCTGCCAACACAGCCATTTTAGAAAGTTAATCTTACAGGGAGTTGAGAGTTGAGACCTTATTGCTAAAATTGTTAGCTTTAACAATGATGACACTCCATTGGGGCTTGCTTTTACCAGTCCAAAAGAATAATTTTCTTATAGCAAGGGTATCCCTGAGCATCGTGGTTGCTGTCATTGCAATCTTTAATAAGAAGCTGCATCAACTAGCAGTGAGCTTTTTTTCGTACATGCTTTCCTTTATTCAATGTTAATGAGTGTGAAGTAGATGCTCAAGAATTTTTTATGGCTTGTTTACACCGCATTTCTTCACATTAATAGTCAAATATTAACAAAGCACAGTAATGGTATTACAAAAATGGTGTCATATTAAATAAGGAATCTTATATGTTATTTCAGAGATTCTTAGTGAAGTCAAGTGCTCTTAATGAAGGGTTAAAATTTTTTAATTTTATTTTATAAAATTCATGATATAGGATCTTAAAGAAAGTAATCGCTCTTTGTTATGATCAATAATTCTTAAAATCCTTCTATAGTTAGTTAATAATTCCAGAACTAGTAAAAATATTAGCCAAGCATAAGGCTACAGATATCAATAACAGAAGGCACGTGCCTCTCACTGGTAATGCATGGCAACTAAGTTTCATGAAACCTTTGCACTATTCATATATTCATTTAAATCTCGATCCCATATGCCATAAAAACTAATAATATCTATCTTGTTGTTTCATTTCCTTTCATGAAATAATGTCTTAACATTTAATTTATGCAATAGAATGTGAAATCATGAAAGGCTAAGTATGGGTCACCATGTTATGTATACTCTTGGACATTAAAAGAATCTTTAAGAGAGTAATAAGGGAACTACTATAATAACAATTTGGTATTACTTTATAATTGTAGTTACTTTATAATTCTCTTTCTAATTTGGTAACAATTTTTCATACCGTAATACTTATTATTATTATTTTTTATATATAATGTAATATTGATTGTCTGTTATAAATTGTTAAGATTTTAATATATATTAAATTTGAAAATCTCAAATTTATATCTTTGATTTTAATATTTTATTCTTAATTTTTGTAATTTTTTATTGTTATCTACTATTTTATATTGTAATTGAATATTACATACATTTGTACATCATTTCATATATTCTATTCATTCTTGCATTGATGTATAATAAGTTAATGCTTATTCTTATTTGGCATCTAAGATTTATATCTTAATGTTTATTTGAGTTTATAAAACTAAAAAAATGTCTTTTTAAATATATATAACTTTTTAAATTTTGAAATCTATTATTACACTATCTTTTTTTAATTTTAAAAACAAATTGTTACTGATATTTATTTTCTTGTAATGCTAATCTATAACTTCTTTTATTGTTTTAAAATAAATTATTATTATATTTCGATTGGTAATTGCATTTGACTGGAGCTTTGAACCAGTGGGGCCACATTTTGGGGGACCTCATCCTCGTGGTGAGATTGTCATATTGTCAAAGCATTAATCACTTTTGACTGGAGCATTGAACTAGTGGGGCCACATTTTGGGGGTCCCCATCTGTAACTCCCCGCGAGGGAACTCAAAAGGACAAAGCTTCTAACCATTAAAGTTCCAAGTAATTTTTTTTAAACAACCAACATGAAAATACTTTACAATGATAACCTAATTCACGAACATGAATATCATTTCTCTAACAACATTAAGTATCATTTAAGATCTAACTCAACCTATGTCCTCCACAGGTTCCCTAACGTTGTTACTTAACAACATGAACCAATCCATTAGTGAGATATTCTTAAACTGCAATATTCAAGGTTCTTTTTAGTGCACCAAGCAAATATTCCTATCTTAACCATAAGGTACTCATTCAATACATCTAATTGATAAATTAAGCTTACTATCAAATCACATGACTTTCAAATAAAAAAGATGGTTTAATCATCTTCTTTTACATATTAAAATTCATCCAGGAAAGTTAACCTTTAATGTAACCATTCATTCGCCTATTAACCTTTCCTTTTCTTTGCAAAATCATAATTTAAACATTTTAATAGCTCAAGATATCCTAAGTTCCTTTATCAAAATTACATTCATACTAGGTAACATGACAACAAGTACACAAAGATCTTCTTTCTGCAAAAGCATCATTAACATTACATAAAGAGATCTATTATATCGTTTTTCATTTGAGCATTCAGGTGAGAGATTAGCAACCATTAAGATAAGCAATATCCTATGTATTTCAGTACTCCATACACCTTTAGAGGCAATGAGTAAACATAACTATCATTTGGATACTACAATCAAGATACTATCTCATTTCATCATTTCACAATAACTTCTTTTGAACCCTTTTCTATAAGAGATAACACCCTCATTCCTAGATACAATATTCCATACTAAATATAAGTTCATTTCATTTTTAAATGGACACATTATGTAATAAAAGAGTCATGATCAAGTATCACAATCAACTTTCCTTTAGCATAGATAACATATAATATTTTCCCTTTTTCTTTCACCTAGATCTACCCATTCCTTACACTTCTTGAAGTACATCACATTACAACATTGATAATTTATAGATGTCTCTATTTAGGAGCTCACAAATACATAAATACATATTACATCAAGTACAAGATACATGTTACAATAGAAAAGTCTTCAACTGCAATTCTGGAAGGAAGCATGCACTAGGATCATCCATAGGACTACGAACAATACCTCGATATAAAAAGATTAACCACCCAACCACGTGGATCTAAAGAGGTCCACTCCCCCGTGCTTGGAGATAGAAACCAAGGTCCACGCAAGAGGTATCAACTAGGAAATTCCTAAGTTGGCAATAACATTTCCCCAAAATCACAACAATAAGGCAAATAGGACCACCCGCGACATGATCATCAATAGTACGATCTCTAAACTGAGTTCCTTACCCATAAGTGCACATTATGAAGGTATAAGAAAACCACATTACAACATGATGAAATTCACAACATTAATTGATTGAGTTTAGAAAATCAACAATTGTACCTAATCCACCAGACAACCCTAAACCCTAATCTGACACTCAGATTAATGCAAAGCACTTAAAGAGGCATCTAAATGCATTGTACATGATAAAAATCATAATTAGAGTAAAAATAACTCAACTGAATAAAAGACATGATCCTATCAGCCTCTGATAACCATACAACCCCTAAAACTTGGCAATATTCTTAAACTAATTTATTTCAAACAAGGATTAATGCAAAGAATAGTCATCAAAGAACAATCACCCATATCTTCCACAAAAAAAATAATTAATCCAATCACTTCGGTGAATATTTATATAACATAATTATAGAGTCTTAATCCACTTTTTATAAAGATCCAACGGTAGGAAAGAAAGTTATGACTTCTGTTCTAAAACATAAAACCCTAGTTAGGGTTCAAACCCGCCTTCACTAAAATGATTGTAACTTTCACAAAACATAATAAAAATACTCCAAACCAATGGAAAATGAAAGACAAGACACATGACCATCTCTGATATCAATTTAGATTTTTACATGATGATACCAACCTATACCATAAGCATACATTTGACAAAAAAATTGGAACAAAGAATGGACATGTATAGTCTGACAAAATGTCCACAATAGGAAATTTTGTAGACCCTAAAAAGGAAATCTGAGAGATACCCATTTGAGATATCTGAATTTCACTTCCATAACATCAACCAAGAAAAACCCTAGACTCAATTTTGATTATCTAAATAACAGATCTAAAAAAATGGTTTGCTAAAAATCCTCGAAAAACACATGACGATTTTCACAAAAAAAGACCTCAAAATTTTAAAATAACTCTAGGAATGGAAAGTACAAATATCATACATCATGAGAACATATAAATAGATCCATATTTTATTAGATACGTTAAGAAACCAATAAATTCAATCCATACAGGTCAAGTCCTACAAAGGTTCAATCGAAGGATGAAGGAGACAAAAAGACCTCTTCACTTTCAGAAATATCCATGGAAAGTACAATCAATATTTTCTCAAAATTTCAGCCAATCTCCCCCTCAAAATCAAAAGAAAATCCATATAAATAGATTTCTCAAAGGTAACCAACCCCCAACTAACTCTTAACTAAAGGGCATAATTAAGTAACTCAATATAATTATAAACTCACAACTATATATAAATTATAATGATTACTGTATAATCATTAATACACATTTATTATTATCATAATATGACATTGAATCTATATAAGTAATATGTAACCTATCCATATTATTAATAATTAGTAATTAAGAATATTAAACCTCACATTAATTATTAATACTACTACTTTATTTTAATCCCAAACTATACACCATAAACAATATCCACAATCATGCAAATATAATCACATAAACTATATATATATATA
>MU224368.1:976390-989922 GCA_018584345.1 Thuja plicata
ATATGGAGTAAGTATGTTGAAGACTTACAGTTTTTGCACACCTTTGTCATTAATGTCAAAGGGGGAGTAGTATAGAATGTGTATATGAGGAGAAGTATATATGTATATGTATATATATGTATATGAAATCATTTTGAGTAACTTAGCCACATTCCTTTGTTGCCATAAATGACAAAGGGGGAGATTTTTGGCAAGTTGAATTCCTGAGGAAGCATGAATTATTTTGTTTTGTCAATCATGGAAACAAAGTCATACTAAGTTTCTGTCAAAGATAACTTAGAAGATAAAATGACTAAGTACAGAAAACAAGACAGACAGAGAGATACAGAGATCAACACATCAGCGCACGTGTTAGAGATCACACCAGAACATGTGTGCTTAGATATATACTCTATGGTGTATATACATGCTAAATCCAAACACACAGAGTACAAAACATCAGTACGGAAAAGTTACAGACAGATTAGTAGACCTGCAGTCTAGGAAACAGAGCATGGAAGTCGACTACAGTTTTGATCAGCGTGTATGATTTTATAATGTAATGGCTAAGCCCCTTTAGTTATAAGTTTGTAATAATGTAATTAATGTTATAGTAAACACACTTGGTCCAACTTGTTCGGAAGTGTTATGTATTTTTGTTTAAGGGCCGACTAATGATTTGTTTTGGGTCGCGCCTATTCTGATTTGAATATATAAGTATGTAATGTAAAGATATGTTACAAGTGTCGATTATTGTGTAAGAAGAAGTTATAGAGGAACAGTATAATGAAGTTAGAAGATGATATAGCTCTTTGAAGAAGTAAGAGCATCCACGCATACACGGAACTGATCAGACAACAGTGTCACTACAAAAGTTCATTTTTGATATAGTGCATATCAACATTCAAAGGGTTGTAGCCTTCATATTATTTGGATAGTGAGCCTAGGCAGTGAGCCATACACCCCTAACAAGGTTTTGTAAAAGACACCTAACAGGGTCTGACCTTTAACCAGGTCATTATACTCAAATTGTAAAGACTGCTTCTAATAGGGCAAAGGAACTTTAACAGGTTCATTATACCTAGTACAATATTTTGTGGGTACTAATCCCCATCGGAGTTTTCCTCTGATCAAGGTTCTCCGTAATCATATCATGTGTTATGTGTTCTTGTGTTATGTTTCTTTGGATGCACATTTGATATATGTTTGATTGGATAAAATATAATTAATAGATAAACACTGATTTACCNTCCCCCCCCCCCCCCCCCTCTCAGTGTTTCTAACATAGTGCACACCAAACCAGACATTGCACATGCAGTTGGATTTGTGGCAATATTTGCTTCTAATCCTAAGGAATCTTGCTTGGTTGTAGTAAAGAGAATATTCAGATATCTTAAGGGGACAAAATATTATGGTCTTTGGTATGGATATAAAGGTGATTTCTCTTTGAATGTGTTTATTGACGCTGATTGGGTAGGTAATGTTGATGATCAAAAGAGCACAAGTGGAGGTGCATTCTTTCTTTGTGAGAGGCTTGTATCCCGGACAAGCAAGGAGCAGAACTGTATATCTCAATCAACAACTAAAGCGGTTTATATTACTACTGCAATTAATTATACACATGTAGTAAAAATTAAATAGATTCTGGAAGGAATTTAGGAGAAGGTAACTGAACCGGTGGTTATCTATTGTGACAATACAAGAGCTATTAACATTTCAAAGAACCCAGTGATGCACTCTAAAACTAAGCATATAGCTATCAAATATATCATTTTCTTAGAGAATAGGTATAGGAAAAGGAAGTAAGGTTGGAGTATGCGCCAACTAAGGAGTAGGTTGCTAATATTTTCACCAAACCATTTCCTAAGGATATATTTGAGTATCTAAGAGGTAGATTGGGGGTCATTCCCCTATCTAAGTTGAATTAGAAGAAAATGCAGTTTCATCAATCCTAGTGTATTCATTGAATATTATTTTCTGTGGATTGATGTTGTGGGGCTACTCCTTAGGGGGTGCACTCTATGTAGTCACGTGTTTTGGTTATTCAGGTACAACATAAAAGATATCAGGTGTGTTTGAGACTTTTGGAAGTGTTTTCAAAGGGGGAGAATGTATGCTAAGGGAATTAATGTATCCTAAAGAGGAGAATGAGTGAAGTTCAATGAAAGGTGGAGTAATTGCAGATCGGGTAAAAGATAGAAGTGGAAACATTTTTATGTTGGAGTAAGGTAGAGTTTTTTGTATAAAGTGTTTCCATAAATACGAAAAGGGGAGATTGTTGGAATATCTGATGCAATGATGGTAAGTGAGTTTTGGAGATGTCATGATGTTGATTTGATTATAGGATGATCATATATTATGTTTTCATTGATGTCAACGATTGAATTTTGTGTTTTTAGTGTATTGCCAATAATAGTTGTGATGAAAGAAGAGTTACAGTAAGTTTCAGTGACTGTTATCCTTATGGAAGACTCAGGTGTGTCTCTAGATGTCTAATTCATGACCACTACTATTGAAGTAATCTTATAAGAAACTCGTGAACGATTGAGGTATAACAATGCAATTGCTAGAACAGCTAATGACTGATGATAAATGATTTGAATATCTTGTGAAATATTTGTTGTAGCTTGTGATGCGGTCAAAAGATATGGTGGTCAATAATTTTTAGATTCTATAGGTGAGATCGTAACTACTTTGAGTCACTGGTGTGAGGGATAGATGATCAGTGAGTAGAGACAGAGTTGTTAACATGTTGCAATGTTTGTGTTCTTGAGTGACAGTTGATAAATCTTTGATAGGTGATCAATATTAAGGTTGTGGTGGAATCGGTAGAGTCATTCATGATTTGGTGCTGTGTCTTTATGATTGAAGGTGATGATCTGACATCATATTGTTTGATTCTAGCATGTAGTGAAGATTCTTAAGGAAGCTTGTGTTTGGTCAAAATGAATTTGACTTCTTGACACACCATTCTATGTAAATCATTGTATTGAACGACACGGTCTTGGAAATATGTTTTGTGCATTTAATTTTTTTATATGGTGCATTGGATTTGAGTGGAATATTTTAAAATTCTAATTTAGTGTTTGATTAAGGTGGTGGACTTAATAGTTCACTATATAATGAATGAAGTTGAAAGTTATGAGTGTCGATCGTGTGTTGGACGAGTTCGGTGCAAAGTGTGAGTTGCAATAAAGCCAAAGAATAGTTAAGTGTGTTGAGAAGAGATTGTGTGCTTCAGTGGATCCAATCAAGAAGATATAGTTCTATTCAACATATCATTCTTTTTTTTGTTCCCTAACAGATGCAGCAGGTTAAATCCCTTAACTAGGTAGATACATAACAAATATTTGTTGTAAATAATATAACAAGGTGACACTTTTTCAAGTGTTTAAATCCCTCTAACACGACTCCTCTTAATAGGGTAAAGGTCCTAACAGGCCTAAGGAAAATCTTTTAACCAGGTAGCACCTAATAGTGTTGTTGTAAACTCCTAACAAGGTTAAGCTCCTGATAGGGTGTACTTTAGAAAAGTACATAATTTATAGGGTACTAATTCCCACCGTGGTTTTCTCCCTATTCGGATGAAGCTCTATCTTAAAGGGATTGGTGATCAATATTGGGATCATGTGGTTAATAGGTATACCATTTCAATAGGAATCCCGACCACATATATATTGAAGGTAAGACAAGAACATACTGCTAATATGGAAGCTATTTCTAGTACTCTTTCAGATGCAAAGTTTATTGATGTCAAAGACTTGGATACTGCTAATGAAATGTGGGAGAAGTTGAAGATCATCCATGGTGGAGATCCACATGCGCAAAAGGAAAAGGTTGATAGTTTGAAAGGAAAGTATGATGATACGAGGATGCAAGGAAATGAGAACATTGAACTATACACTCAGAGAATCAAAGAAATTGTTGCTACTATCCGAGGTGCCGCTGGTAATCTTCTTGAGGAGGATGTGGTAAGCTAAATGTTGAGAATTTTATTAGCTTAGTATGCTATTAGGGTTTCATCTATTCAAGATCTCAGATCTCTAGCAAATTTTACTATTACACTTGATGTATTAATAGGGAAATTAACTGCATTTGAAATAAGAAATTATGATAATAGTATACCTAAAGTTGAAGTTTCTTTCAAGTCATCATTGAATCTTGCACCATCGAGGAAAGGAAAGGAGATATCTAACAATTCTTCAGAATGGTACTCTAATGAGTATCAATCTATTTTGTCTGAAGAAAGAAAACATGAGGAATTAGAAGCTTTATTTGCTAGAAGAATGCCCAGAGGAAAATGTAAATATAAACGTAAGCTATCTTTGAAGTGCTTTGTATGTAAAAAAATTGGACATATTGCTTCTATATTCCTTGACAATGAAAGGAAGGAGAAGCCAAGAAGATTCAATGATAGGAACAAGAAAGTATCCTTCCTAGCTGAGGAAGGTGTTACTGATTAAGAATCTGATGGGAGAGATGAAGAATAAATTGTGTTTGTTGTTGCAGTAAATGAATAACCCTTAGAAGAAGGTGAGAAAGCTTTGGTTTCTAACGCGAATCACAGTGGTAACGAGATTATTGATAGTGGGTGCATTCATTATATGACTAGTGATAAAAGTGAATTCATCAAGTTGGAAGAATGTGATTGAGGCTCGATAAGATTTGGGAATGATGCTCCTTTTTTGTTAAAAGGTATGGATCTATCACTTTCAATGATAAAACTATTTGTGATAATGTTACTGGGTTGATGATTTGAGACACAATTTGTTAAGTGTTTCTCAATTGAATAACAAAGGATATAGATTGGAGTTCAATGGAGGTATATAAAGGATTATTAAGAAATTAGGAGATTTGATTGCTACCGGTGAAAAAACTAGAGGTAACTTGTTCCATATGAATTCTACTATTAAGAGTTGTCTGATTGCTAAGGTTGAAGATTGTTGGTTATGGCACAAGAGGTTGTCATGTAAATTTTGATAACCTGATCAAAGTTAGTAAGATGAAGATAGTATGAGGTTTCCCTAACCTAGTGAAACTAGACAATGTAATGAGTAAAGAATGTCATCTTGGGAAGTTGATTATTTCTAGTTTCATCAGTAAAAACTATTCTTCTGAAAGCATTTTAGATCTGGTTCATACTGATCTATGTGGTTCAATGAGAACTCATATTAACTATGGTGATAGATATTTCATGTTGCTTGTTGATGATTATTCTAGAATGATGTGGGTTATATTTTTGAGAGACAAATATGAATCTCTTCACATGTTTAAGATCTTCAAAGGAAGAGTGGAGAAGGAGACCGGTAAGACCCTGAAATGTATTAGATCTGATAGAGGAAGTGAGTTTACTTCACATGAGTTTAATACATATTGTCAAGAAGAAGGAATCAAAAGGCATATGTTAGCTACTAGAACACCTCAACAGAATGACATTGTTGAAGGAAGAAACAAGTCTATCATTGATTGTGCTAGGCCATTAATGATTCAGAAGGGTGTTGCACATACATTTTTGAAGGAAGCGGTGAGCACTTCTGTTTACACACTAAACAAATTTTAGTTGAAGAAAGGTACAAACAAAACTCCCTATGAGATATGGTATTGTATATCAGCATGTCTAAGTTATTTCAAAAGTTTTGGGAGTATATGCTATATAGAAAGAGATGACAATATAGGTAAGTTTGACCCAAGAAGTGATGAGAGGATATTATTTGGATACTCAAAGAGAAAATCCTACAAGTTCTTTAAAAAGAGAACAAATAAGATAGTGGAAAGTGCTTGTGTAATAATGGATGATTTTTCTGAGAGAAATGATGAATCCAACAAGAAGGAACCTGAAGACTATCATGGGTTTGTATATGTACAATAGATGGAGAAGGACACTTTAAAAAAACCAATTGAGAGACAAGTCAATGACCAAGAACTGATGCAAGCGGTTGAAGAAACTCTTAGAACTGAACCGATGTTGCCAAAGTATTTAAAGTTGAATCATTCCCCTGATCAAATTATTGGTGACAAAAATGCTGGTGTGATAATAAGGAAGGAAAGATAAGGTACTTGTTTGCTATATGAATTTGAGCCTAAAACAATTAAAGATGCATTGAAAATGAATATTGGGTGAAAGGTATGGAAGAAGAATTGAAACAATTTGATAAGAACAAAAACTTGACGTTAGTTCCCAAACCGGTGGACAGGAATGTGATTGGTACTAAGTGGATTTGCATAAACAAGATGAATGAGACAGGTGAAGTGGTAAGAAATAAGGCAAGATTGGTGTGCAAAGGGTATGCACATGAGGAAGTCTTGGACTACGGTGAAACATTTGCACATGTGGCCAGACTTGAAGGTGTAAGAATATTACTTGCATATCTTATTTATAAAGGATTCAAGGTATATCAAATGGATGTTAAGTCAACTTTTCTTAATGGTGTTTTGGAAGAAGAAGTATACATTGAACAACCTGAAGGATTTTCTAATTCTGAAGGTAAGAAATTGGTGTGCAAATTATAGAAAGCTTTGTATTGGTTGAAACAAGCACCTAGAGCATGGTATGAGAGATTGCATTCATATCTGATTCATATTGGTTTCATCAGGACTAGTGAGAACAATAATGTGTATTTGAAGATTGAGAAAGATGAAAGATTGTTGTTTGCAAAAATATTTGTAGATGATATCATTTTTGATGGCAATGAAGAGATGAAAAAATCATTTGAAGATGAGATGAGGAAAGAATTAGAGATGTCTATGATCGGTGAAATTAAATTCTTCATTGGATTGTAGGTTCAACAGATGAAAAATGATATCTACATAAGCCAGTCCAAATATGTAAGGAAAATATTGAAGACTTTTTGGCTAGAGGACTCAAAACCGGTTGGTACCCCTATGGTAACCGATTGCAAACTTTAAAAGGAAGATGAATTTAAAGAGGTGGATGGGATGCTTTATAGGTCTGTGATTGGTAAGCTAAAATATGTAGTGCACACCAAACCAAACATTGCACATGCAGTTGGATTAGTGGCAATATTTTCTTCTAATCATAAGGAATCTCGTTTGGTTGTAGTAAAGAGAATATTCAGATATGTTAAGGGGACACAATATTATGGTCTTTGGTATGGATATAAAGGTGATTTCTTCTTGAATGTGTTTACTGATGCTGATTGGGCAGGTAATGTTGATGATCAAAAGAGCACAAGTGGAGGTGCATTCTTTCTTTGTGAGAGGCTTGTATGCTGGACAAGCAAGGAGCATAACTGTATATCTCAATCAACAACTAAAGAAGAGTATATTTCTACTGCAATTAATTGTACACATGTATTAGAAATTAAATAGATTCTGGAAGGAATTTAGGAGAAGGTAACTAAACCGGTGGTTATCTATTGTGACAATACAAGTGCTATTAACAGTTCAAAGAACCCATTGATGCACTCTAAGACTAATCATATAGCTATCCAATATATTATTTTCTTAGAGAATAGGTATAGGAAAATGAAGTAAGGTTGGAGTATGCGCCAACTAAGGAGCAAGTTGTTGATATTTTCACTAAACCATTTCCTAAGGATATATTTGAGTATCTAAGAGGTAGATTGGGGGTCATTCCCCTATTTGAGTTGAATTAGAAGAAAATGCAGTTTCATCAATCCTAGTGTATTCATTGAATATTATTTTGAATGGATTGATGTTGTGGGGCTACTCCTTAGGGGGTGCACTCTATGTAGTCATGTGTTTTGGTTATTCAGGTACAACATAATATATATCAGGTGTGTTTGACACTTTTGGCATTTTTTTTCAAAGGGGGAGAATATATGCTAAGGGAATTAATGTATGCTAAAGAGGAGAATGAGTGAAGTTCAATGAAAGGTGGAGTAATTGCAGATCGGGTGAAAGATAGAAGTGGAAACATTTTTATGTTGGAGTAAGGTAGAGATTTTTGCATAGAGTGTTTCCATTAATTGGAAAAGGGGAGATTGTTGGAATATCTGATGCAATGATGGTAAGTGAGTTTTGGAGATGTCATGATGTTGATTTGATTATAGGATGATCATATATTATGTTTTCGTTGATGTCAACTATTGAATTTTGTATTTTTAGTGTATTGCGAAGAATAGTTGTGATGAATGAAGATTTACAGTAAGTTTCAGTGATTGTTATCCTTATGGAAGATTCATGTGTGTCTCTAGATGTCTAATTCATGACCACTACTACTGAAGTAATCTTATAGGAAACTCGTGAACGATTGAGGTATAACAATGCAATTGCTAGAATAGTTAATGACTGATGATAAATGATTTGAATATCTTGTGAAATATTTGTTGTATCTTGCGATGCGGTCACAAGATATGGTTGTCAACAAATTTTAGATTCTATAGGTGAGATCGTAACTAATTTGAGTAACCGGTGTGAGGGATAGATGATCGGTGAGCAGAGACAGAGTTGTTAACATGTTACAATGTTTGTGTTCTTAAGTGACAGTTGATAAATCTTTGATCGGTGATCAATATTAAGGTTGTGGTGGAATCGGTTGAGTCATTCATGATTTGGTGATGTGTCTTTATGATTGGAGGTGATGATCTGACATTACATTGTTTGATTCTAGCGTGTGGTGAAGATTCTTAAGGAAGCTTGTGTTTGGTCAAAATGCATTTGACTTCTTGACACACCATTCTATGTAAATCATTATATTGAACGACGCGGTCTTGGAAATATGTTTTGTGCATTTAATTTTTTTATATGGTGCATTGGATTTGAGTGGGATGTTTTGAAATTCTAATTTAGTATTTGATTAATGTGGTGGACTTAATAGTTCACTATATAATGGATGAAGTTGAAAGTTATGAGTGTTGATCGTTTGTTGGATAAGTCCGGTGCAAAGTGCGAGTTGCAATAAAGCCAAAGAATATTTAAGTGTGTTGAGAAGAGATTGTGTACTTTAGTGGATCCAATCAAGAATATGTAGTTCTATTCAACATATCATTCTTTTTGTTGTTCCCTAACAGATGCAGCAGGTTAAATCACTTAACTAGGTAGATACTAACAAATATTTATTGTAAATAATCTAACAAGGTGACACTTTTCCAAGTGTTTAAATCCCTCTAACAAGGCTCCTCTTAATAGGGTAAATTTCCTAACAGGCCTAAGGAAAATCTCTTAACCAGGTAGCACCTAACAATAGAACAAATAAGATAGTGGAAAGTGCTTGTGTAATAATGGATGATTTTTCTGAGAAAAATGATGAATCCAACAAGAAGGAACCCGAAGACTATTATGGATTTGTATATGTACAACAGATGGAGAAGGACACTTTAGCAAAACCAATTGAGAGACAAGTCAATGACCAAGAATTGATGCAAGCGGTTGAAGAAACTCTTAGAACTGAACTAATGTTGCCAAAGTATTTAAAGTTGAATCATTCCCCTGATCAAATTATTGGTGACTGAAATGCTGGTGTGATAATAAGGAAGGACAGATAAGGTACTTGTTCGCTATATGAATTTGAGCCTAAAATTATTAAAGATGCATTGAAAGATGAATATTGGGTGAAAGGTATGGAAGAAGAATTGAAACAGATTGATAAGAACAAAAACTTGACATTAGTGCCCAAAACGGTGGACAAGAATGTGATTGGTACTAAGTGGATTTGCATAAATAAGATGAATGAGATAGGTGAAGTGGTAAGAAATAAGGCAAGATTGGTGTGCAAAGGGTATGCACATGAGGAAGTCCTGGACTACGGTGAAACATTTGCACCTGTGGCCAGACTTGAAGGTGTAAGAATATTACTTGCATATGTTATTTATAAAGGATTGAAGGTATATCAAATGGATGTTAAGTCAAATTTTCTTAATGGTGTTTTGGAAGAAGAAGTATACATTGAACAACCTGAAGGATTTTCTAATTCTGAAGGTAAGAAATTGGTGTGCAAATTATAGAAAGCTTTGTATTGGTTGAAAAAATCACCTAGAGCATGGTATGGGAGATTGCATTCATATCTGATTCATATTGGTTTTATCAGGACTAGTGAGAACAATAATGTGTATTTGAAGATTGAGAAAGATGAAAGATTGTTGCTTGCAAAAATATTTGTAGATGATATCATTTTTGATGGAAATGAAGAGATGAAAAAATCATTTGAAGATGAGATGAGGAAAGAATTAGAGATGTCTATGATCGGTGAAATTAAATTCTTCATTGGATTTTAGGTTCAACAGATGAAAAATGATATCTACATAAGCCAGTCCAAATATGTAAGGAAAATATTGAAGACTTTTTGGCTAGAGGACTCAAAACTGGTTGGTACCCCTATGGCAACCGGTTGCAAACTTTAAAAGGAAGATGAATCTAAAGAGGTGGATGGGATGATTTATAGGTCCGTGATTGGTAAGCTAAAATATGTAGTTCACACCAAACTAGACATTGCACATGCAGTTGAATTAGTGAAGATATTTTCTTCTAATCCTAAGGAATCTCGTTTGGTTGTAGTAAAGAGAATATTCAGATATCTTAAGGGGACAAAATATTATGGTCTTTGGTATGGATATAAAGGTGATTTCTCTTTGAATGTGTTTACTGACACTGATTGGGTAGGTAATGTTGATGATCAAAAGAGCACAAGTGGAGGTGCATTCTTTCTTTGTGAGAGGCTTGTATCCTGGATAAGTAAGGAGCGGAACTGTATATCTCAATCAATAACTAGAGCATAGTATATTGCCTACTACAATTAATTGTACACATGTAGCACAAATTAAATAGATTCTGGAAGGAATTTAGGAGAAGGTAACTGAACTGATGGTTATCTATTGTGACAATACAAGAGGTATTAACATTTCAAAGAACCCAGTGATGCACTCTAAGACTAAGCATATAGCTATCAAATATATCATTTTCTTAGAGAATAGGTATAGGAAAAGGAAGTAAGGTTGGAGTATGCGCCAACTAAGGAGTAGGTTGCTGATATTTTCACTAAAACATTTCCTAAGGATATATTTGAGTATCTAAGAGGTAGATTGGGGATCATTCCCCTATCTAAGTTGAATTAGAAGAAAATGTAGTTTCATCAATCCTAGTGTATTCATTGAATATTATTTTCTGTGGATTGATGTTGTGGGGCTACTCTTTAGGGGGTGCACTCTATGTAGTCATGTGTTTTGGTTATTCAGGTACAACATAACAGATATCAAGTGTGTTTGACACTTTTGGCATTGTTTTCAAAGGGGGAGAATGTATGCTAAGGGAATTAATGTATGCTAAAGAGGAGAATGAGTGAAGTTCAATGAAAGATGGAGTAATTGCAGATCGGGTGAAAGATAGAAGTGGAAACATTTTTATGTTGGAGTAAGGTAGAGATTTTTGTATAGAGTGTTTCCATCAATTCGAAAAGGGGAGATTGTTGAAATATTTGATGCAATGATGGTAAGTGAGTTTTGGAGATGTCATGATGTTTGTTTGATTATAGGATGATCATATATTATGTTGTCGTTGATGTCAACTATTGAATTTTGTGTTTTTAGTGTATTGCCAAGAATAGTTGTGATGAATGAAGAGTTACAGTAAGTTTCAGTGACTGTTATCCTTATGGCAGACTCAGGTGTGTCTCTAGATGTCTAATTCATGACCACTACTACTGAAGTAATCTTATAAGAAACTCATGAACGATTGAGGTATAACAATGCAACTGCTAGAACAATTAATGACTGATGATAAATGATTTGAATATCTTATGAAATATTTGTTGTATCTTGTGATGCGGTCACAAGATATAGTGTTCAACAATTTTTAGATTCTATAGGTGATATAATAACTACTTTGAGTAACCGGTGTGAGGGATAGATGATCGATGAGCAGAGACAAAGTTGTTAACATGTTACAATATTTGTGTTCTTGAGTGACAGTTGATAAATATTTGTTCGGTGATCGATATTAAGGTTGTGGTGGAATCAGTTGAGTCATTCATGATTTGGTGATGTGTCTTTATGATTGGAGGTGATGATTTGACGTCATATTGTTTGATTCTAGCGCATGGTGAAGATTCTTAAGGGAGCTTGTGTTTGGTCAAATTGCATTTGACTTTTTGACATACCATTCAATGTAAATCGTTGTATTGAATGACGCGGTCTTAGAAATATGTATTGTGCTTTTAATTTTTTATATGGTGCATTGGATTTGAGTGGGATGTTTTGAAATTCTTATTTAGTGTTTGATTAAGGCGGTGGACTTAATAGTTCACTATATAATGGATGAAGTTGAAAGTTATGAGTGTTGATCGTGTGTTGGACAAGTCTGGTGCAAAGTGTGAGTTTCAATAAAGCCAAAGAATATTTAAGTGTGTTGAGAAGAGATTGTGTGCTTTAGTGGATCCAATCAAGAAGATGTAGTTCTATTCAACATATCATTCTTTTTGTTGTTCCCTAATAGATGCAGCAGGTTAAATCCCTTAAATAGGTAGATACTAACAAATATTTGTTGTAAATAATCTAACAAGGTGACACTTTTCCAAGTATTTAAATGCCTCTAAAAAGGCTCCTCTTAATAGGGTAAAGGTCCTAAAAAGCCTAAGGAAAATCTCTTAACCATGTAGCACCTAACAATGTTGTTGTAAATTCCTAACAAGGTTAAGCTCCTCATAGGGTGTACTTTAGAAAAGTACATAATTTATAGGGTACTAATTCCCACCGTGGTTTTTTCCCTATTTGGGTTTCCATAAGATAAATCTCTTTGTCAAATTTGTGGATGTGTAAGGAAACTCAAGTGCGGAAACAACTTCCTACACTAATCTCTAAAGGAAAGTATTGTGCAAATTCTTTTAAATCCTTTCAATTTCAGATTCGTTAACTACTTTAATAATAATATTGCAGCCATATACCATGCATACAAAAAATAGAGAATGACACAATGATTTACCCTGGGGAAAACCTTTCGGTAAAAAACCCCAGCACTCCAAAGCCTGCACAATGTATTATCTTCAACACAATGGTTACAACACACTTGCAATGCAAGTTCTTTCAGGAGACAATCAACACTCAAAGACAAATCTAGTAGCATGAGATCATACCAACAATACACTCTTTTCCTATCCCATTCTGCAACCCTAAAAAATTCTTATATCATGCACTTTCCTTTTTAGGGCAACTTCCAAAGATAGCCGTATTAGGGTTTTACCATTCTCTGAGAAAATAGGAACCCAAAATTTTTTTACCCCAGGATTACAGAAGAGTGTACATTACTCAACTTTATCTGTCACCACATGTCTTGCATGTCTTCACCCATCATTGAATCTTGTAGAAATATCTCTTACGTGTCATAGGAATATGTCATAACCATTTCAGCCATGATTTCCTTACACACAATTCAAGATGCCGACACTTCAAGTGGAGTGACACATCAACATGCCAACTAGACATGTACACTCATACTTAATTAAATTATTTGCAAGAAATACATTTTACAAAACAAATAATAAGAATAGGAATTATCCAAGGTTGAGACACCTTATTCCTAACATTCTCCCACTTGTTGAACACCTTGTAAGAGAAATAGGAACATAACAAGAACTAACCGCT
>MU224368.1:991064-1007704 GCA_018584345.1 Thuja plicata
ACCATGAAGGAAAGCTATCTTCACATCCATCTGTTCTATCTCTAAATCATATGATGCAGCAAGAGATAACAAAAATCTAATGGATGTCAACTTTGCAATAGGAGAGAATATTTCACCATAATCTATTTCCTCTACCTGTGAATACCCCTTTGCAACCAATCTAGCTTTGTACCTTTCAACACTGCCATCTGCACATAATTTCTTCTTGAACACCCATTTACAGCCAACAGATTTTCTCCCTTAAGGCAAAGGTACAAGGTCCCAAGTTTTTTTTTCTCCAATGAAGCCATCTCATCATCCATAGCCTCAATCCAGGAACTTGCATCTTCCATGCCCAAAGCCTCTTTCACATATCTAGACTCATCAGTGTTAGTAATCAAAGAAAAAGCACAACTGGAATCTAACATAGAATAACCAAACCTTTCTTGTTGCTTTCTTTCTCTCATGGATCTCCTCAAGGGCTGAGGTTGAGGTTGTTCTTCCTCTTCTTCTAAACTATCAGAGCTGCTAGAGCTCTCCTCATCATTAGACCCAACATGGTCTCTCTGTTCAGTCTTCTTAGGGGTGGGAGGAAACTGAACAACATCTTTTTCCTTTTCTTTTTCATCTGGTTGTAGCACAATAGGAGAAGATGTTAGCTCTCTGAAAAATAACATTTCTACTATGCAACACCTTACTAGTCACAGGATCCAAAAGCTTGTATCCTTTCACACCAACACTGTATCCAATGAAAATACATTTGACAGCTTTGTTTTCCAACTTAGATCTTTTCTCCTTTGGAATATGCGCATAAGTTTGACAACCAAAAACATGAAGATGTCTAATTGAAGGCTTCTTACCAGACCACACCTCCATGGGTGTCTTACCAACAAGAGCTGTTGTCGGAGATCTATTAACCGGATAGCAAGTAGTGGCCACAACTTTGGCCCAAAACCTTTGTTCTAAACCAACTCCACTAAGCATACTCCTAGCCTTCTCCATCAGTGTCCTATTCATTCTCTCTGCAACTCCATTTTGCTGCAGGGTGTAAGGAGTTGTCTTATGTCTCTCAATTCCTTTTTCTTTACAGAACTATTCAAACTCGGTGGAACAAAACTCACCACCATTATCATTTCTCACACACTTGATTCTTTTACCAGTATGATTCTCCACGAGAGCCTTAAATTCCTTTAATCGACTGAAAACCTGTGTCTTACTTTTCAGGAAATATATCCAAGTCCTTCTATTGTAATCATCCATAAAAGATACAAAATATACAGAACTAGAGATAGAAGGAACTTCTATAGGACCAAATACATCAGAATGAATAAAATCCAAAATTCTAGAAGACTTGTGAGAACTGGAGTAGAACTGAACATGATTTTGCTTACCATAAACACAGTGTTCACAGAAATCAAATTCGACATTACAATAATTTAGCCCCTTGATGAGATTTTTCATTTTGAAGGTCCTAAGACCCTTCTCACCAATGTGACCAAATCTCATATGCCACAACATTGTCTTTTCTGCAGGAAGCTTTCCTTCCAAAGTGTTTGCACCCTTAGGTACACTTATTGCACTGCCATCGGAACCCATTGCCACAGCTTCTTTACTGCTCATTCAGATGGTGGGGATGAAGTGATAGCTGCTCTCTTCTTTGAAATAGAAGAACTATTGCATTGAGCAATGCATGCATCAAGCTGAAACAAAGTACCTCAATAGAACCTCTCATCATCTTGCATCCATCTTTCAAAAAGACAACTTGCACACATACATCATTCAACATACTTACAGATAATAGGTTTCGTGCCAAACCCAAAATGTGCATAACTCCGTTGATTCCCTTTACTCGTCCATCAGGAAATTTGATAGTGACCCTTCCACATCCAACCATCTTTAGGTGAGAATCATCACCCAAGTACACCTTTCCACCATCAAACTCTTCATATTTTGAGAACCAGTTTCGATGAGAGGTCATGTGAAAAGAAGCACCTGATTCTACCAACCACACATCATCAGATGCATGGGATGCCAAAGCTGTGATAAAAGCATTTCCATCTTCTTGAGATTTTTTGGAAGCTGAATTTGAGCCTTTCTTCTTCTTCTTCTATTCTTTGCAGTCCCTCTGGAAGTGCCCAGATTTATCACAATTCCAACACTTCACCTTGGAATTTCCAGGAGTCTTAGAACTCCCACAGGATTTGGATCTTCCCTTCTTTGACTTATTGTCATTCTTCTTTCCTTTGTCGTTGGATCTCCCGTGAACAGCAAGGGCTTCCTTAGATGAATCTGAAGTCTTTCTTTGCATCTCCTCAGATAGCAGTGAAGACACCACATCATACATATGGAATGTGACTATAGTACTTCTGAGAGCCATCACAAGATGGTCCCATAAATCCAGTAAGGAACAAAGCAGGGTCATACATCGATCCTCCTCCTTGATCTTGGCACCAGATGATGCCAACTGTGCAATCAATAAATTGAATGCATTGAGATGATCAGTTACGAATCCACCTTCCTCCATTCTTAAAGAATACAACTTCTTTCTCAGGAACAACTTATTCACCAGAGAGTTGGCCTTATACATAGACGCAAGCCGTTTCCACAAAGAATTTGCAGTAGTCTCATCAAGAACATTCAGAAGAATGACATCTGCTAGATAGAGTCTAATGAGACCCTTAGCCTTCCAATCCTTGATCTCCCAATCTGCTTGAGATATCACTGCAGTTCTCACATCAGGTGAAGCAACCTCCCATAGATCGCGGTCTTCAAGCATGTATTCCATCTTGAGTTTCCACAACTTGAAATTAGTGCCATTAAATTTCTCCGCCTCCATTCTACTATATGAGGAACTTGGAATCTCAATCTACAAATAAGATTCAGAATGCTCTGCACAAAAAAAATCCCACTCAACTTGAGATTAGCTCCAAAAACCTACCCAACAACTAGGATCAAAAGTTGATCAGGCTCTGATACCACTTGTAAGGAAACTCAGGTGCGGAAACAACTTCCTACACTAATCTCTAAAGGAAAGTATTGTGCAAATTTTTTTAAATCCTTTCAATTTCAGATTCGTTAACTAATTTAACAATAATATTGCAGCCATATACCATGCATACAAAAGATAGAGAATGACACAATGATTTACCTTGGGGAAAACCTTTCGGTTAAAAACCCCAACACTCCAAAACCTGCACAATGTATTATCTTCAACACAACGGTTACAACACACTTGCAATGCAAGTTCTTTTAGGAGACAATCGACACTCAAAGACAAATCCAGTAGTAGGAGATCATACCAACAATACACTCTTTTCCTATCCCAGTCTACAACCCTAGAAAATGCTTATATCATGCGCTTTCCTTTTTAGGGAAACTTTCAAAGATAGCCATATTAGGGTTTTACCATTCTCCGAGAAAATAGGAACCCAAATTTTTTTTACCCCACGATTGCAAAAGAGTGTACATTACTCAACTTTATCAGTTGCCACATGTCTTGCATGTCTTCACCCGTCATTGAATCTTCTAGAAATAGCTCTTACGTGTCATAGGAATCCATCATAACCGTTTCAACCATGATCTCCTTACACACAATTCAAGATGCCGAAACATCAAGTGGAGTGACACATCCACATGCCAACTAGACATGCACACTCACACTTAATTACATTATTTGCAAGAAATACATTTTACAAAACAAATAATAAGAATAGGAATTATCCAAGGTTGAGACACCTTATTCCTAACAGGATGAACTTGCATGTTTATGATTTTCATTTTTTCTGATTAAGGATAATCTTGTGAATGGTGGTTTATTTTTAAGAGGTTGAAAAGATTGGATTATTTAGTAGATCACTGATTCACCCCCCCTCTCAGTAATCTGATCTTAGGTCTAACAATTGGTATCAGAGCTTTGGTCCTCTGTTGTGATGAAGCTTAACAACTTGAGGTAAAGATCCAAAGATGATGAGAAAGGAAGGTCCTAAATTCACAAGAGAGAACTATTCCATTTGGCGTGGTTAGATGAAGCTCTATCTTAAAGGGATGGGTGATCAATATTGGGATCATGTGGTTAGTAGGTATACCATTTCAACAGGAATCCTGACAATAGATCAATCGAAGGTAAGACAAGAACATACTACTACTATGGAAGCTATTTCTAGTACTCTTTTAGATGCAAATTTTATTGATGTCAAAGACTTGGATACTGCTAATGAAATGTGGGAGAAGTTGAAGATCGTCCATGGTGGAGATCCACATGCGCAAAAGGAAAAGGTTGATAGTTTGAAAGGAAAGTATGATGATATGAGGATGCAAGGAAATGAGAACATTGAACTATACACTCAGAGAATCAAAGAAGTTGTTGCTGCTATTAGAGGTGCTACTGGTAATATTCTTGAGGAGGATGTGGTAAGCTAAATGTTGAGAATTTTATTACCTTAGTATGCTATTAGGATTTCATCTATTCAAGATCTCAGATCTCTAGCAACTTTTACTGTTACACTTGATGTATTAATAGGGAAATTAACTACATTTGAAATAAGAAATTATGATAATAGTGTACCTAAAGTTGAAGTTTCTTTCAAGTCATCATTGAATCTTGCACCATCAAGGAAAGGAAAGGAGATATCTAACAGTTCTTCAGAATGGTATTCTAATGATTATCAATCTATTTTGTTTGAAGAAAGAGAACACGAGGAATTAGAAACTTTATTTTCTAGAAGAATGCCCAGAGGAAAATGTAAATATAAACTTAAGCTATCTTTGAAGTGCTTTGTATGTAAAAAAATTGGACATATTGCTTCTAGATTCCTTGACAATGAAAGGAAGGAGAAGCCAAGAAGATTCAATGATAGGAACAAGAAAGTATCCTTCCTAGCTGAGGAATGTGTTACTGATGAAGAATCTGATGGGAGAGATGAAGAATAAATTGTGTTCATTGTTGCAGTAAAGGAATAACCCTTAGAAGAAAGTGAGAAAGCTTTGGTTTCTAACATGAATCATAGTGGTAACTAGATTATTGATAGTGGGTGCTTTCATTATATGAATAGTGATAAAAGTGAATTCATCAAGTTGGAAGAATGTGATGGAGGCTCGGTAAGATTTGGGAATGATGCTCCTTGTTTGGTAAAAGGTATGGATATATCACTTTCAATGATAAAACTATTTGTGATAATGTTACTGGGTTGATGATTTGAGACACAATTTGTTAAGTGTTTCTCAATTGAATAACAAAGGATATAGATTGGAGTTCAATGGAGGTATATAAAGGATTATTAAGAAATTAGGAGATTTGATTGCTACCGGTGAAAAAACTAGAGGTAACTTGTTCCATATGAATTCTACTATTAAGAGTTGTCTGATTGCTAAGGTTGAAGATTGTTGGTTATGGCACAAGAGGTTGTCATGTAAATTTTGATAACCTGATCAAAGTTAGTAAGATGAAGATAGTATGAGGTTTCCCTAACCTAGTGAAACTAGACAATGTAATGAGTAAAGAATGTCATCTTGGGAAGTTGATTATTTCTAGTTTCATCAGTAAAAACTATTCTTCTGAAAGCATTTTAGATCTGGTTCATACTGATCTATGTGGTTCAATGAGAACTCATATTAACTATGGTGATAGATATTTCATGTTGCTTGTTGATGATTATTCTAGAATGATGTGGGTTATATTTTTGAGAGACAAATATGAATCTCTTCACATGTTTAAGATCTTCAAAGGAAGAGTGGAGAAGGAGACCGGTAAGACCCTGAAATGTATTAGATCTGATAGAGGAAGTGAGTTTACTTCACATGAGTTTAATACATATTGTCAAGAAGAAGGAATCAAAAGGCATATGTTAGCTACTAGAACACCTCAACAGAATGACATTGTTGAAGGAAGAAACAAGTCTATCATTGATTGTGCTAGGCCATTAATGATTCAGAAGGGTGTTGCACATACATTTTTGAAGGAAGCGGTGAGCACTTCTGTTTACACACTAAACAAATTTTAGTTGAAGAAAGGTACAAACAAAACTCCCTATGAGATATGGTATTGTATATCAGCATGTCTAAGTTATTTCAAAAGTTTTGGGAGTATATGCTATATAGAAAGAGATGACAATATAGGTAAGTTTGACCCAAGAAGTGATGAGAGGATATTATTTGGATACTCAAAGAGAAAATCCTACAAGTTCTTTAAAAAGAGAACAAATAAGATAGTGGAAAGTGCTTGTGTAATAATGGATGATTTTTCTGAGAGAAATGATGAATCCAACAAGAAGGAACCTGAAGACTATCATGGGTTTGTATATGTACAATAGATGGAGAAGGACACTTTAAAAAAACCAATTGAGAGACAAGTCAATGACCAAGAACTGATGCAAGCGGTTGAAGAAACTCTTAGAACTGAACCGATGTTGCCAAAGTATTTAAAGTTGAATCATTCCCCTGATCAAATTATTGGTGACAAAAATGCTGGTGTGATAATAAGGAAGGAAAGATAAGGTACTTGTTTGCTATATGAATTTGAGCCTAAAACAATTAAAGATGCATTGAAAATGAATATTGGGTGAAAGGTATGGAAGAAGAATTGAAACAATTTGATAAGAACAAAAACTTGACGTTAGTTCCCAAACCGGTGGACAGGAATGTGATTGGTACTAAGTGGATTTGCATAAACAAGATGAATGAGACAGGTGAAGTGGTAAGAAATAAGGCAAGATTGGTGTGCAAAGGGTATGCACATGAGGAAGTCTTGGACTACGGTGAAACATTTGCACATGTGGCCAGACTTGAAGGTGTAAGAATATTACTTGCATATCTTATTTATAAAGGATTCAAGGTATATCAAATGGATGTTAAGTCAACTTTTCTTAATGGTGTTTTGGAAGAAGAAGTATACATTGAACAACCTGAAGGATTTTCTAATTCTGAAGGTAAGAAATTGGTGTGCAAATTATAGAAAGCTTTGTATTGGTTGAAACAAGCACCTAGAGCATGGCATGAGAGATTGCATGCATTTCTGATTCATATTGGTTTCATCAGGACTAGTGAGAACAATAATGTGTATTTGAAGATTGAGAAAGATGAAAGATTGTAGTTTGCAAAAATAGTTGTAGATGATATCATTTTTGATGGAAATGAAGAGATGAGAAAATCATTTGAAGATGAGATGAGGAAAGAATTAGAGATGTCTATGATCGGTGAAATTAAATTCTTCATTGGATTTTAGGTTCAACAGATGAAAAATTATATCTACATAAGCCAGTCCAAATATGCAAGGAAAATCTTGAAGACTTTTTGGCTTGAGGACTCAAAACCGGTTGGTACTCCTATGATAACCGGTTTCAAACTTTCAAAGGAAGATGAATCTAAAGAGGTGGATGATGCTTTATAGGTCCATGATTGGTAAGATACAATATGTAGTGCACAACAGACCAGACATTGCACAAGTAGTTGGATTAGTAGCAATATTTTCTTCTAATCCTAAGGAATCTTGTTTGGTTGCAGTAAAGAGAATCTTCAGATATCTTTAGGGGATAAAAGATTATGGTGTTTGGTATGGACATAAAGGAGATTTCTCTTTGAATGTGTTTACTAATGCTGATTGGGTAGGTAATGTTGATGATCAAAAGAGCACAAGTGGAGATACATTCTTTCTTTGTGAGAGGCTTGTATCTTGGATAAGCAAGAAGCGAAACTGTATATCTCAATCAACAGTTGAAGTTGAGTATGTTGCTGTTGTGATTAATTTTACACAAGTAGTATTGATTAAATAGATTCTTGATGGAATTTAGGAGAAGGTAACTGAATCGGTGGTTATCTATTGTGATAATACAAGAGTTATTAACATTTCAAAGAATCCAGTGATGCACTCTAAGACTAAGCATATAGCTATCAAATATCATTTTCTTAAAGAATATGTATAGGAAAAGGAAGTAAGGTTGGAGTATGTGCCAACTAAGGAGAATGTTTCTGAACATTTCCTATGGATACATTTGAGTATCTAAGAGGTAGGTTGGGGGTCATTCCCCTATCTGAGTTGAATTAGAAGAAGATGCAGTTACATCAATCCTAGTGATTCATTGAATATCATTTTGTGTGTATTGATGTTGTGGGGCTACTCCTTAGGGGGAGAAGTCTATGTAGTCATGTGTTTTGGTTAGTTAGGTACAATAGAGAAGATATCATGTGTTTTTGATGCCTTTGGGATTGTTTTCAATGGGGGAGAATGTATGCTAAGGGAATGAATGTATGCTAAAGAGGAGAATGCGTGAAGTTCAGTGAAAGGTGGAGTAATTGCAGACCAGGTGAAAGATAGATGTGGAAACATTTTTATGTTGGAGTAAGGGAGAGAGTGTTGCATAGAGTGTTGCTATCAATGCCAAAGGGGGAGATTGTTGGCATATCTGATGCAATGATGGTAAGTGAGTTTTGAAGATGTCATGATGTAGATTTGATTACAGGATGATAATATATTATGTTGTCATTGATGTCAACTATTGACTTTTGTATTCTTTGTGTATTGCCAAGCATAGTTGTGATGAATGAAGAGTTACAGTAAGTTTTCGTGGTTGTTATCCCTATGGGATACTTAGGTGTGTCTCTATATGTCTAATGCATGACCACTATGATTGAAGTAATCTTATGAGAAAGTTGTGATCAGTTGATGTATAACAGTGCAATTTCTAGAACAGTCAATCGTGACTGATGATAAATGATTTGATTGTCTTGTCAAATTATTGTTGTATCTTGTGATGCGGTCACATGATATGGTGGTCAACAGTGTTCAAATGCTATAGCTATAACTACAAGTAATTTGAGTAACCAATGTGAGGGATAAATGATTGATGAGAAGAGACAGAGTTGTTAACAGGTTACAGTGTTTGTGTTCTTGAGTGAGTTGATAAATCTTTGATTGGTGATAAATATTAAGATTGTGGTGGAATTGATTGAGTCATTCATGATCTGGTGACATTTATTTATGATTAGAGGCGATGATCTCACATCACATTGTTTGATGCTAGCATGTGGTGAAGATTCTCGAGGAATCTTGTGTTTGGTCAAAACATGTTTGACTCCTTGAGACAACATTCTATTTAAAACATTGTATTGGACGACACGGTCTTGGAAATATGTTTTGTGCATTTAATTTTTTCATATGGCGCGTTGAATTTGAGCGCGATGTTTTGAAATTCTAATTTAGGGTTTGATTAAGGAAGTGCACTTAATAGTTCAATATTTAATGGATGAAGTTGAAAGTGATGAGTGTTGATCCTATGTTGGACAAGTGTGGTGCAAAGTGTGAGTTGTGATCAAGCTAGAGAAGAGTTAAGTGTGTTGAGAAGAGATTGTGTGCTTCAATGGATCTAATCAAGCAGAGGTAGTGCTATTTCATAGATCATTGTTTCTGTTGTTCCCTAACAATTGCAACAGGTTAAATCCCTTAACAAGGTATATCCTAACAGATCTTTGCTATATATTCTCTAACAAAGGTGACACTTTGTCAAGTCATGTTTAAATCCTCAAGTCGTACATTATTGGAAGGTGTATAAATAGAGATAGAGCATCTTCTATTGGCAAACAAAGAAAGGGAGAAGTTGGGAGAGGTAGTTTCTTCTAAAAATTTATATCGATAGGTATTATAGAGTGTACTCTTAGGTGTATGTTATCAACTTTTACTCTATTGAAAGCCTATGGAGATAGTATCTTTTATTGGCACACAAATTGAGAGAGGGAGGCAAATAGGGAGGGGGGTAGTACTTGCCCAAAATAACGGGTTTATGAATGTGTAGAGTTGGAAATTACCTATTGAATAGAGCATTTGTTATTGGCTTTGCCTCAAAACTTAATAAAAGTCTATCTATTTGCATACTAATGCATCTGCACTAGTGACTTGGCGACAATTGTGATCATGACAGTCTGCACATTTTCAATTGTATCAAAATATCTAAAAGCCATCTCTTGTGGTATTTTTTCATTTTGAATGGCTAATATGTGCAACAACTTCTTAAATATACTATTTTAAACCTCATTAATCATGTCACCATTTCTAAATTCTTTTATAACAATCTTTTAGAATCTCGTCTACATCATTTTTTGTTCTTACCACGAAATCTTACAAAACTTTTCTTCCTCCATCAACAAATCCCTATAACTTCTTCCATATCCTTTATAACCTTTATAACCCTTTTCTACCATCCAAAACTTGTATTCTTACACTCATCTCCATTTCCAACACCTTTCACATGTTGGTAATCCTCCATAACCCTTCTTTCCTTCCATACAAAATAGTACAACAAACATCATATATGCCTTTTAAAGATTTCTTATTTTTAAATTTCATTATTGTCCAATATCAATGTAATTAGGCCAACATAGACCTCATACATATATACTCTACATAGTTGAGGTACAAATATCTACTCTACATAGTCTCTCGAAGTAGACAACCGAACTTTTCGTGTCCTCTATACAAGTCTCGACACCCATGACTTTTTGATGCAGGAGCATCATTTTTTATGCTCTTCTAATGTTTTGGTTCATCTCCTGCATTGTGGCGTTTATATGGATTTTGTTAAAATAAGTCAGTTAAGCTTAGTTTTAGTCAAAGCAGAGCAAGTTTTTTTTGATTAAATAAGCTTAGTTTTTGTTTGGCTCTTGTCATTTTTGGTTTTATCCCCTGTCACCACCTAGACAAGAACAAGGGATGTCATTCCATGTTGGTTGGTTTTTCAGTTTGCCATGGTAGCATTGAAGGCTTGCAGTTTCTTGAATGTTCTGGAGGGTATTCATTTTTAGAAAAGGGTAAGGATTTGGGAAAAACGAGGGGGAGCAGATCCTGGAAGTGGATCATTGGAAGCGAACCATCCTTGGAAGAGGAATGGTGCGAGGAATCGGGTGTAGACAAACTGTTTGTAAGAATGATTTGGGGAAACTTTGCTGAGGCGGTAGTGTAGTTTGGCCTTGTCAATAAGGAATCTATGAGAGTTTATGCATTGTGGAATCGATCCTTGAAGGATCAAAGATTTTGTAACTAGTCTGGAATTTGGGAGTAATGAAATAAGATTTTGTTCTTCTATTTCAGGTTTCAATTTGCATGGAACATTTGTATTCTCTGTAATCATTTGGGTTTTGTCATTCTGATTCTTGTCACATGGTGCTAGTAAGGATTTAATAAAGAGAACCCTTTGTTTTCTCTCTGCAATTTTTTATTTTCATTTCAGTCTCATTCTCTGTTTATTCTTCTGCCTCTGTCTTGCTGTGAGGCTGCCATCACTTTCTATAGGCACTTGTCATCCAGGCTTTAGAAAACCAAAGATGCCTAATAGACGAACACACATCAATTGCATAAATTTTGAAATTTGAAACATTAAGTTGAGACCACTTTGGTGTAGTCTCTAGTACAAAAAGGTAGTCACCACCACATTAACTAGATGCTATTGTGATTCTTAGATTTCACATCTAGAGGTTATGTTCCTATTCTCATATCTCAAAACTATTTCTACTGCTTTGCTACCCTGTTTGTATCTTTACAACTAGTTTGTGCAGGTTAACACCATAATTTGTTAGTTTTCTCTTTAGAGTTTTTTCGTGATTTATTTTTAGCTTGTTCTAGTTTTCTTTTAGTTCGATCAACCTTTTTTAGTTCTAATTGACAAATCAAGGTTTCTTTTCTACCCCTTATCATTTTAGTAGATCAATAAATCTTTTTTTGTAAGATTTGATTATGGAGGTAGCCACCCAATAGCTAGAGGCCTAATGGAAAACACAATAAAATGAAATGATCATCATGACAAGAATTAACTATGTTCTTACCAAATAATACAAACATAATGAACATGTATAATTCAAGTAACGTATTGATTATGATAAGTGTCTTATCTTATGTTTCTAGACATAAATTGATAAGTATCCTATGTGTCGCTTGAGTAAACTTAAGTAGACTAGTGTGAGTAGGACCTTGAAGGTAAACCTATTAGGTAATTTCCTTGTTCATGCCAACACTCCCTCTTAAGTGCAACTTAGAAAGAATAAAAAAAAATGCATTTATTTAGTGAAGCTAGGATGGGTCTTGACTATGAGACTATGTTAAGTACTTATGTATAAAAGCATTCTCTCACAAATAGAAGAAAAATGAGAAAAACTAGTGAGACAAAAGCCTTCCTAAAAGAGAGAATACAAAATGCTTTCAAAATCATAAATTGGACGACAACCCATGTGAGAAAAAAGTTTCCCTGGATAAGAGAGAAGAGAGATTATGTACCCCCCCTCAATGTAGAACTTCTTGTACCAGTGGTAGATGCTCAAAATGGATCTGGATGATAGTCCATGATCATTCAACAATGTTCCTCCCCCTAGGAAGATACAAAACCAAAGGTGTATGCATGATGTCTTCTCACTTCCAAAAGGAGTATGAATGAAGAAAACTCAAAAGAATGAAGTCACTGAAAACTACTTGTGTCTCCATGTCAACGTCGAAAGCTATTGCTACCGATTGAGTATTCCAAGCCACACCGATGAGAATGGAAATCTAAAATCTAATAGAGATGAATGTAGAATGGGATCCAAGGACAAAAATGGCTCCAAATATTGCTCAAGAGCGTCCAATTAAATGCCACATTTTTAAAAATAATCACGTGGAGAAAGAACAAAAGGGTCAAAATATTCCCCATAAAATTTGAAGAGGATCTCCATAAGAGCTAACATTGAAGAGGATATGAACATCCCCAATAGTATCCTCCAAGTTTGCAACATAGGACTCACAAAAAAAAGTTGCAATGTTTGTCAAATACTCATCCCAAGTAGCTATATTTTGAAGACAATGGATGTCCTGTTTCACTAAATCATTAGGAGCCATAGACATTGCGATATTAGTGTCAGTAGAAGAAACAATAGATAGAGGAGATGGAAAATTCTCAAGAACTAGACCACATATCATAATACTCAAGTTCAAGTAACCATTTTTTTCTCACAATTAAATTTGACAGTAGAAATGTGATCCATCTAAAGGATCAAAACCATCACTAAGAACAAAGTCTGGAAATGTGTATAATCAAGATGCATGATCAAATATCTTTGTAGCAATAATATCTTTTGTTTATGAATCTCTAATGATAACTAAAAATTGCAATGTATGTCAAGACTCTTCCCAATTAGCTATATTTGGAAGACAATGAATGACTTGCTGCACTAAAACATTATGATCTATGAATATAGCAACACACGACTAATAATAAGCAACAATAGATAGAGGAGATGAAATACAAGGTTCAGGAACTATATCACATGTCAATATACTTAAGTTCAAGTAACAAAAAATTCTCCTCAAAATTAAATTCCACACTAAAAATGTGATCATCATCTAAAGGATCAAAGCCATCGTCAAGATTTTTTTTTGATACATGTATAATCAAGATGCATGATCAACTCTCTTTCTATTAATATTCTCTTTTCTCTCTAAACATCTAATTATAACCAAATTAGGAGTAGATTCCACAGTCTTCCATACTTCAGTGTGGGTGATATGATGGATGGAAAGAAGATTGTTTGACAAATGAGGTACATGTAAGACATAATTGATAGTTCCATCCTCAATATTAAAAAATATCCTCCCAATTGCATTCATGTAAGTATTATTGCCCCATCAAAAGAAGATAACATAAACCATGTGTTGGATGATATCAGAATTGGGTACTACTGATGCTGTTGGCATTCATGTTTCTTCACTGATGTCAACATATGTTTCTGTGGAGAGATTAGACTGGTTATTACTATTGTATGATGACTGACAGAAGTGTACGGACACTGTACAGATGAATCAAAATGAGCAAAGATGAGGATATGAAGAAGGATGTGTGATGACCTTATTTATAAGGTTGCTTGGATTAATATTACATATTGGAGATGTAACAGATGTTTTAGTGGACTGGTTTCTGGAATATGACAATGATGCTTGACTGAGTGAGTCTTTGTGTTTTGGGTACATCTTATAGGCGATGATGATTCAGGTTCTATGAGCTTAAGGGATGACAGAAGGCATATTAAGGAATGTTTTTTGTTGATCGCAAGTCGTGTGATTTTTGGTGATGTCAGCTGTGGCATGTATTCTGGAGGAGACCTATTTAGGGCCGACTTTAGTGATGTAGCGTGCATTATGGATTGCGAGCGTGGATTGTGGATCTTGGCTTATATCTGATGTATTTTAATTGATGTTTACTTGCTTTAGGTACCTTGTGTATCTTAGCAAGGGGTGTAATAATTATTTGTATATTGGGAAAGCTTAATTGGCTGACCTAATCAATTATTGTATTAAGGTATATATCAGACATCTTTTCTTTGGAAAATATGTGATAGTGAAATGATGAGAAGGTAATTGAAAGGTAGAGAAGTGTGGAAGCTGCAAAGCTTGTTTGGCTGCTGAATGTAGAGCAGAGTTTGTGATTATAGTACTTCATTGGAACTTACCAAGCAAAGATAGTTGCTATCAAACAATTCACTAGATTGTATATTTCTTATATACACTTGTTCGAATTGTTAATCCTTGAGGGTGTCTTTAACCTTCTTTGGGTAGTGTGCCTAGGAAATGAGCCCACTGTTACTCTTGACTCCTAACAGGGTCTGTCCTTTAACATGGACTATGTACTGTAATGTTGTAATAAGCTCCTAACAGGGCTAAATCTTTTAATAGGGATACTATACTATTAGTACATCATTTGTGGGTGCTAGATCCCACCGAGGTTTTACCTTTAACATGGTTTCCTCGACAACAAATGATTTTGTTTTTGTGTTGGAATTTACTGCGTTATCATTTGAATTGAAGTTTTGCTTTATAAGTTTAAATGTTTAATAATCTGTCTCACAACTGATTCACCCCCCTCTCAATTGTGCTTGTGGACTATTATTCCTAACAATCGATATCAGAGCTACTGGTCCTTAGAGAGAAAGATTAACATCTTGAGGTGATCCTGAAGATGACTTACTATAGGAAGGATAGTCTAAAATTTGATTATAAAAACTTTGACAGTTGGAAGAACAAGATGAGAACACATTTGTTATGTTTGGGAATTGACTACTGGATGATCACAAAAAGAAAGGAAAATATAAAGACCGAGGATGAATTAGATAAAGCTACTGAAGATGAAAATAAGTTATTTTCATGTAATATGGTCGCAAGGGAATCATTGATCAACACACTCTTTGAAGGTGAATTCACAGAAGTAAAAAACTTAGACATGCACATGAAATTTGGACAAGATTGGAAGCACTGTATGAAGGAGATAAGTTTACAAAATAGGCAAAGCTACAAAACTGGAAGACAAAGATGGAATCATTGAAAATGAAAGATGTTGAGAACATTAGAGCATATGAACAAAGAATTAATGAAGTGGTCACTGG
This sequence comes from Thuja plicata, assembly GCA_018584345.1. Classification (NCBI taxonomy): domain Eukaryota; kingdom Viridiplantae; phylum Streptophyta; class Pinopsida; order Cupressales; family Cupressaceae; genus Thuja; species Thuja plicata. Next base: position 1,006,428 of record MU224368.1, read on the forward strand.
CATCAGGAACTCTGGAGGTACTTACAGTGAGGAAGAAGTGATTGCGAAGATTCTCAGATCTCTGACACCTGCATAGAGAACTAAAGTACAAGCTATAGAGGAGATTATGCCTTTGACTGCAAAATTCAATAGAGAAATGTTGATTGGAAAGATAACTAATTTTGAGGCCAAAGAACTGGGAGATTCTTTACCTAAAGTTGAGTTAACATTCAAGGTGACTGTGCATAGAAACAAAAAGGACTTATCTGGAATTACGAGCACCAACAATAGTGACTTGAGAGAAGAACTTGGAGACTATGCTGATGAATGGGAATAGATACAAGAGGAAGAAAGGAAGCTAGATGAAGTGGTATCCCTGATCGCTAGAAGAGAAAAGAGAGGTAAGGGTAAATTTGAAGGAAAGTTACCTTTGAAATGTTTTCCATGCAACAAGATTGGTCATTTTTGTTGGAATTATATTGGAATGATGTACTAAGAGGGGACGGGTGAATCAGTACCTCTAAAAATTTTCCTTGGTTAGCCCATTAACCCTTAGTCATCAGTTTGTAAATTATCTTATCTAACTGTTCATCTTTCTTTATGTATATGCAATCATAACATAATTTCTTTAATATGTAACCATACAAGAAACATTCATGAAAATAGATAACACATGACACAAGATATGATATCACAGAAAACTCCTGTTAGGAAGTAAAAAATGCGGTGGGGATACTTACCCACAAGGATTCACTATCTGCAGATAAGAAGGATACCTACCCACAAGACTTCACTATCTGCAGATAAGAAGGGGCCGGTTAAGGCTTACAATTGGTCACTTCTTATAACCTACCCTGTTAGGAGTATTACAGTGGAGACCTGTTAAGATCTACTTCATTTGAAGCTTTAGCAACACTGTTAAGTGTGCACTCTGTTAATAGATTTGTAAAGAATGGTTAAGTCCACCTTCTACAAAAGGATTTTAGATGTGACACACTTGTTAGAATGCAACTACATAAGTCTTTGATCTAATGATGTATGTAATCTCTAATTGCTGATAACAGATCCAATAAATCTTCCTATGTATGAGTAATCATCTTTGCATGATTGAATAATACCTTTGTCTTCTCTTCGGTAGCCTCTGTGTGTTCTTGATAACTAGTGTGATCTGTTTCTGAACTTTGCATGAATTCTGCCTTCTGCTCCTTAGATGCTCTTCGTGGCTATCAACAACAATGAATTCATGATTCACAATTGATTGAACATCTATTTATACTAGATTTTAGCTCTATTCTTGA
>MU224368.1:1010380-1065142 GCA_018584345.1 Thuja plicata
GGAGTGCAAATGTGAACCTAGAAGATAATCTAATCAACAGTTCTTGTGGTACATCACGTGTAGTGAATTGAAGTGGGACATAATAGTGTCTGCACATTTTAGCTATAATTGCATCTTCAATTTTATTTTGTTCTACAGAATCCCATTTCAACCATTTCCTAATCTTAGGATGTGCAATAGATGAGGCCTCTAAAATGTACTTACATATTTCATCAATGTTTTCAGGAGTTGATGTTACCTTTGTTGTTTCCTTTGCTTGTTCAATTGCAGTGTCAGGCTCATCCATAGCTGAGTCCTCTATATCCTCATTTTTCTGAACAAATTTCCTCCTTTTGGTAGGTTTCCTAACTGGTTTTTTCCCCTTTGATGTGTCAGGTTTCCTTTTTTCCTTTTATCATGGGAGAAGGAGTTGCATCCTTTGCTATCTGACTCCTCGTTCTTGACTTCTTAGGTGGTGGAGGATGTGGTGAATCAGAATGTTCTTCCTCTGATTCATTTTCCTCTTCTATATCACCGATGGATAGCTGGTCCTCGGTGATTTCCTCCGTACCCTCTTGTTCCTCTTCACCTTCAGAAGATATATTCAAGTTCTTTTTCAGTTTCTTCACCATTCTGTTTGACTATTTTACAAATTTCTTGATAACAAGATTTGTTTTAATCTTTTGTTTGGCCTCTTCATAGGTGCCAAATCTTTGTTGCTTGTTGTCCACTAGTTCATTTAGCAGTGCCTCAATGCACTCATTGGCTTGTCTTGCTTTGATTTCATATTCTAACCGTGAAAGCCATGACTTCCTAGGTACTACAGCTTGGATATACATGAAATCAGTATCTACCATGAAACATATATTTTCTCTGTGTTCCTCTATCGGATTTTCAGGAATCCTTGTTCTAGTTTGCAACATTTCCTTAATGGTTTTGAAATACTCATGCATTACATTATCAAAATCTGTTCCTAGTGATTCTATGAATTCACCTATCTGAATGGTTATAGGTCTGCTTGTGTCCCATACAACTTTTCCTATTGAAGGAAAGTATTCTTCAAAGTAAAAGAATATGAACATTATGAGGGAACCAAACTTATAAGTGTTTGTTCTTGAAGATCTTATAGTGCACATGTTCTCCTCTAGTTGATTTAATAGGATCTCTGCAAGATCCATCTGCTTTCCTTGTTTGATGATCTTGTATGCTGTGCTCATAACAGTACTTGATATGCTATTCATTCTACTCGCCTGGAAGATTTTATATCCAACAATACATGCTCCAAACTTTAACTCTACATCGGTAATGGTGTTGACCTTGAGTGCTCTTTTGTCTGATTTAGCACCAGTCTGTTTTTCCACTTCCGCCAGGGATGGGTGCTTGTGAGCTTGTGGTTTATCGGTCGTAGGATAACCAGTAACTACGTGAATAGCATCCTTTTTTATTGGCTTTGGCTTATTAAGCCATAGAGTCTTGTTGTGCATTCTACTAAGAACAATCTTTATCCATTCTATTTTGAAGACTTTGGGAAAATGTAGTGCATTCGCGAGTCCTTTCACTTCCATATGTTTGTGCTCTTCTTTGAGCTTTCTAGCGTCATCACATAGTGCCCTGTAGGCATTATCTAGGTCTAGATCTCCTATTTTTGAGATCTTGCAGTGTATATAGGACCTTACTTCCTCTACCAGCAAAACCCTAGGTGGGATTATGGAGAATGCTTTGGAATCATCAGGTTGTGATGCTATTTCTGGGTGTAGCTTGAATTTGGATTCAACACACGATCCTCTGCTGACAAGCTTGAACATTTTCATCTTATTTTCCTTAATCTTTTCAACTCTAGAAGTTGATGCCATTGCCTTTAAGAAATTTAGGGCCTTTCGCAAATAAAATAGTGTGGTCGGTGAATGTGGTTACTTGCTGATTCTCTGTGATTGCCTTTGAATGTGAATGCTTTGTGTCAAATTGATTCCTACTGGTTCACACTCCAAATTGCTTTGAAATCACTCTGCTCTGCTTGTAAAATGCCGGTGCAAAAATGAGTTTACCTGTCGGGCTTTTATAACTTTTTGTGCCCTAAGTTGTCATTAATGCTCACCAACTCATCGGTATACAAAGAATAAGTTCATCGGTAGAGGCATTTATAACATCTTTAGTGTCTATACAAAGCGTCGGGGTTGCTAGCAGCTTTGGTGACTTCACCGATGATGGTCGGTAAAGTGGCGAAGACAGCTTTCATTGCCTCAAGGTTCACCGATGTCCATCAGTTTAGACTTAGCAACTTGGCATTTGTGTAATGACTGATACATTCTGGTAAGTAGTGCTAACTTTTCTGTGTGTTCACCAATGCAAATTGTACCCAATAACCGATGGTTTTTTTTCAACAGTTTAACAAATAACAATATATTGTATCTTTATTCATGCTAATATTACAATATGAACTATGTGTAATAGAACTGATGCATAATATAACTTGTCATAATGCAGTTCCATACATACTTGTGCATTTTAGTTGGATGTAGTGATGTCACCAAATCCATTGGATGGGGTGTCATCATTTGTATTGCTTGTTCCTGCACCTTCAGTGTTTGTGGCTTTTACCCACATCTTGTTTCTCATTCTCTTGATGTCATCAATGGTATTTCCATCGGGATGAGTACTTGTATCTGTCAGTTGGTTTTTGCAATCTTTTATCACATGTCCAACCTTATGACAATGCAAACATGCCATACGTGGATTGGTCCAACCTCTTGACCTTCTAGTCCACTTTCTCATACAATTGGTAGCAATATGACCATACCTTCCACATGCTGTGTAGTTTACCCATGTGTTATAGTCCCAAACATACGAGTTACCTACTCTTGTTGGTTTGTGGCTATTATCAGTTTCTTTTGGTGTCTAGGCCTTGTTGTTCTTTTTCCAGCACTCTTCATGTGTATGCCCATTCATCTTGTAGGTAGGACAGTACTTGTCCATGCAGGTTTTCCTCTTTGGATTTGTCACTTTGGATTTGCACTCATGTGCCTTGTGTCCTTTCTTTTGACATTTATAAAAATTACCAATGAACATACATTGTGCTTGAGAAATACCTTTCATTTTGCTTCTGCAGATGTTTGAGGTGTGGTCGGGTTTTCCACAGTGATTGCATGACAACTTCTTGGATCTTGGGGTTGTGAAAGCATTCCCTTGATCTAGTTGATTAGAAGATCCACCATTCTCGTTGTACCCTAATCTTGTGTAGTTGTTGACTCTTCTCTGTCCATCAAGAAAATCATCCATCCTTTTGTTGCTATCTTTAGCTTTCTTGATCAATTCATTGTGTTGATTTTGGACTTTGATTTCATGCTTCAATTTTTCATTCTCTTCTCTTAGGTCACTGATAATCTATATTCTTTCAATGAGTTCTATATTTAGTCTGTTTGCTTCTTGACTCATAAGAATAATCTGGTTGGTAACCTCATGGTGATGCTCAGTAAGTCTTTGAATCTCTGATTCTTTCTCTTTCAGCTTTTCTGTTATTTTCCTCCTATCATCAATGGCTAGTGTTCTTTCATTTTCAGATTTTCTTGCATCATTCATGGCATCAATCATTTTCACCATTTGAGTTTCTTGACCGATTTGTAGCATCTTGATTTTCTCTGTCAGATGTAGATTGACTTCTTGTAGACTTGTGATTTCTTCTACTGATGTGTCTGAAGCTTTGCTTGTTGATGATTCTACCAAATCAAAGTAATCTTATATTTCTGATTCTTTGTAGTCCTTCTCATTCAGCTTAGTTTCCATAATCTTTCTTTCATCAGGAAGTTTTCTTAAGTTGATTCTTGCCTCTTTATACTGCTCATAGTTTATCTGCATCTGTAACTGCTCATTCTCAATAGTCATGTCCAGTCTGTACTTTTCCATTTCTCTGATCTTTTCTCTTAAGTATTTAAGATTTTCAAGAAGGAGACTTAGCTCTGATACCAATTGTTGGAATTATATTGGAATGATGTACTGAGAGGGGAGGAGTGAATCAGTACCTCTAAAACTTTTCCTTGGTTAGCCCATTAACCCTTAGTCATCAGTTTGTAAATTATCTTATCTAACTATTCATCTTTCTTCATGTATATGCAATCATAACATAATTTCTTTAATATGTAACCATACAAGAAACATTCATGAAAATAGATAACACATGACACAAGATATGATATCGCAGAAAACTCCTGTTAGGAAGTAAAAAATGTGGTGGGGATTGTTACCCACAAGACTTCACTATCTGCAGATAAGAAGGGGTCGGTTAAGGCTTACAATTGGTCACTTCTGATGACCTACCGTCTTAGGAGTATTGCAGTGGAGACCTGTTAAAATCTACTTCATTTGAAGCTTTAGCAACACTGTTAAGTGTGCACTCTGTTAAGAGATTTGTAAAGAACAGTTAAGTCCACCTTCTACAAAAGGATTTTCGATGTGATGCACTTGTTAGAATGCAACTACATTAGTCTTTGATCTAATGATGTATGCAATCTCTAATTTCTGATAACAGATCCAGTAAAGCTTCATATGTATGAGTAATCATCTTTTCATGATTGAATAATACCTTTGTCTGCTTGTCGGTAGCCTCTGTGTGTTCTTGATAACTGGTGTGATCTGTTTATGAACTTTGCATGAATTCTGCCTTCTGCTCCTTAGATGCTCTTCGTGGCTATCAAAAATAATGAATTCATGATTCACAATTGATTGAACATCTATTTATACTAGATTTTAGCTCTATTCTTGATTCACGCTTCACAAGTTAACTCTAGATCCAAGGTTTACAACTTGACCTTGATCTTTAGTTAGATATGTTTTAGATCCATTAGGATGCTTTAAAACATTTACATTATGCTTGCTTGACCCTCAAGTAATGATTTAAAACAAATTAAAACTCTAAAAATAGAATTACAATGTTTTATCTGACGTGTAAAAATCAGATCCACTATTTGCGGGTTCTCTAACTGACTGTCAGTTCTGATGGTCGGGCTTCTCTGTCAGTCTGCCAATTTTCTTTCCCGTCGGTGTTCCTTTCTTGAACTGTTTGTCGGGTATGCCTTTTTTTGCTCCATCAGTTTTGTTCTAAAAACTGTGTCATTGGTGATGATCTGTTTACTTTGTCAGTGTTAACACTTGTCAGTGTTCGTCGGTCAATTCCATACTTAGCATTTTCTCATGACTTTTTGTTCTGTCAGATATGCTCGTAGTCCGCTAGTTATGCTTGTATCGATGATCTCTGTCAATGTTTTTCACTAAGTGTACTAATGGAAAAATTAATGTCATCAATTTTGCATCTCGATGTCCTACAAGGGTTCCAAAACATAAACCTAAGTTTTACAAATCAACGTATTCAAAAGACAAGGAATGTTATTATTCTAGTGAAGTTGTTTATGATGATGATGCTGTTGATTATGATTAAATTGAATTTATTGCTATTAAGGATGATGAACCTATACATGAAGAAAAATCCTTAGTATCTCATCTTGAAAAGAAATATGAATGGGTTATAGATAGTGGTTGTTCACATCATATCACTGGAGATAAAAACAAGTTTGTTAGCATGAAAAGATATGATGGTGGTGTTGTTAGATTTGGTGAAAATACTCCTAAGCTTATCATTGGAGTTGGATCTATTTCTCTGGATGGAAATACTAATACTGACCATCAAGTGCTTGTTGATGGACTTAAGCATAATCTGTTGAGTGTTGGGAAGCTAGTGGACAAAGGTTATCAACTTAAATTCATTGATGGGAAATGTTCTATCATAAGTAAATCAGGAGACTTGATCACATCTGATACTAAATCTAGAGGTAATGCATTTGAATTGAATACATCTGAAGCTTCTTGTTTTATTGTGAAGGTTGATGACAGTTAGTTATGGCATAGAAGATTTTTTAATGTTAACTTTGATAACATTGTGAAAGCAAGTATGCAAAATATTGTAAGAGATCTACCTAAGATTGTGAAACCATCTAACACTATGTGTAGAGAGTGTGTTATAGGGAAGCAAATTAGAAGCAATTTTAAAATAAAATCTTATTCAACAAAAGGGAAGTTGGATCTGGTACATATAGATCTGTGTGGTCCTACAAGAGAAAGATCTTACTATGGTGAAAAGTATTTTATAATTTTTTTTGATGACCTTTCTAGAATGATGTGGGTTACATATTTAAGAGAGAATTCTGAGGCATTTGACAAATTCAAGTTATTCAAAGCAAAAGTTAAGAATGAATCTAGTTTAAAGATAAAATGTTTGAGATCAGACAAAGGTGGTGAGTTTACTTCAGATTTATTTAATACCTACTGTGAAGAGCATGGAATATTCAGATAGACTTCTGCTCCTAGGACACCACAATATAATGGGATAGAAGATCAAAGAAAAAAAACAATATTAGATGCTGCCAGAACTATGTTGCTGGAAAGAAATGTATCACACATTCATTAGAGAGAAGTTGTTGGTACTATTGTGTACACATTAAATATAATTCAAATTAGAGAAGGTACAAGTAAGAATTTTTATGAATTATGGTTTGATCATTGATGTCATCCAAGCCTGGAGGATCCAATAAAGGACTGTCGAAACTTGCAGCCAACAACAAGAACAACACAACATAAACACCACAACACGAGATATATCAATATCAACTATATTATCTCAGAATTCCAATTACATGCAACATGACGGGCTATAAGGCCTTCCCAGTTAGGGCCAATTACATAAAAAAATTCAACAAGATTTTGCAGGATCCAACCTTATCCATCTAGCCTATAGCTAAGTGGAAGAAATAAGATCTGAACTTGAGCTTGTAAGCCACCAAGCAATTTGCAATCTTTGTCTACCCACTTACAACTATCTATAGAAACTTAAAATCTTTCAACTTATTAGCTTACTCTTCTATCCTCTATCTATCTTTCCATAATTTTTCTCTGTCTCCCTTAAACATCAACCTAGACTCTCTTTTATGCACACTTGCCACAATTCATCTTGTAAAAAATAATTAAATGACCCAGTCGGCCATACACTCTACAATGAACAATTATTAAATGCACCATTCAGATGCAAATAATACACAATACATAGGAAAACACATCAACCCAGATTTAGGTCCACACAAGATCCAATTCCACAAATCCACACGCCTCAGAACTCAGCACGATCCCAATGACCCCCTCAAATCACAGATGCAACAACAACTAGTGAGTAAACAAGCACACCAAGAGCCAGACCACCCAATGAAAGACACAACCAAGTAGAACTCCATCGAACATACACCACCGAGTAATATGATACCAATCAAGACACCACCAAGCTGCACACACCGAGAAACTACCACCGAGTAGTGTACCCCGAGTAGAATATCATCAAAAATAGCAACATCGAGCACCACCGAGTCCAGTAACCGAGTTCAACAGTGAAGCAATACATCTTCCAACTGAGAACTTCCACCAAATTGACCAAGCACCTCAGGTCTCCAACCAAGTTAAATACTAAAATAGAAATCAAACCAAAACATGTTTTTGGTGACACAGGATTGCCAACTACCCCAGGATGCTCCTACATCAGAGACCCTAGGTGCAAAAAAATATATTTTTCAGAAGATGGATGAACATCTATTGGGATTCAACACGTAGATCCCAAACTGGTTCTTGATATACATGTCTTCCAAGTCCTCAACCAAAAAACTCTTCCCTTAGTTCTTCTTCTACTTCCTTTTACCACTAGTACTTGCTGATTTATCTTCATATTTCTGCACACTCATGCCTGCACCATCAACTGCAACCAGTTCAGTTCTTCTACCAATGCTCAAGTTCCTCCTCTAGAGCTCTACATCCTTCAACATAATAAAAATAGAATTCTGTCCATCCTTCAGTATAGTAAAGGAATTTCTTTTACAGTCATGAATAGCCTCTCTATCATACTGCCAAGGTCTACCGAGTGAAACATGACAAGAACTCATCTCCACAATGTCACATAATACTTCATCTCTATAGGTACCAATGTAAAAACTCACCATGCACTGCTCTTTCACTTCTACTGCATGACCATATTGTAACCAACTTATCCTATAAGGACAAGGATGCCTCAACCTTTTCAAACCAAGTTTTTGAACCATCTCTTCAGCAACTAGGTTGTTAGTAATTCCTCCATCAAAAATCACCTTACAACATTTACCACCATAGTTGCACATAGTCCTAAAAAAGTTCTTCCTCTGAGAAGAATCATCTTGCTTTGAGCGCAGCAAAGTTCTCCTAAGCAAGAGAGTTACACCCTCTACCTCAGGTTCATTCTCAGTAATCTCATTCACCATAGCATTTCGGTGACTACTGACCTTCTTATCTGCATGGGGACATTCAAATGACCAATTTCCTTCTTCACCACAGTTATAACAAGTACCTATGAATACACCTCTACCTTCCTTTCTCCTTGGTTCAACAGGTTTTGGCTCATCCTCAATTCTTAGTTTATCCTTTACTGACTATTCTTACTTCTCCTTCCCTTAGGAATTACCATAATGTCTTCTTTTCAACTTATCTTATGCCTTCAGTGCATACTGATAAGAATTTCTACCGAGCCAATCTTCAACATACCAATCTCATCTTGGATATTGAATTTCATACCATTAACATACCTCACCACATTTTCCTTAGAAAGTTCTCTATGCCCAGATCGAATAGTCAACTTGTAGAACTCCTCGGTATAATGTTCCATAGTCATCTCCTTTTGTTTCAGATTCTGCAATTTCTTAAATAACTCAAGTTCATAGTCATCACAAATGAACTTAGCTTTTAGCTTTGTCACCATCAACCTCCACCGATCGGTCTTCATCTCACCTTCTTCTTCTTGGTCCCTCTACAATTCTTTCCACCATAAAGTAGCATATCCCTTCAACTTAGTCTATGCCAACCTCACTCTAAGCGGATCTTCAATGTCTTCTAGCTCAAAGTAGTCTTATAACTCACCGATCCAATCAATTAGATCCTCAGGTCTTAATGTACCTAAAAATTTGGAAACCTCCATTCGGTAGTTTTTACTCAACCGAGCTCCAGATCTGTGCAACCGATCATATTTGTCTCCTCCAGATCTCTCTATCTGATCGAATCTATCATCTCCACTAGATCCAGCAACTTCAAAATCTTCAGTAGCTTCTTCACAACCATTATGTGTTCATAGACCTCTATGCAATCCAACATTTCTGATACCTTCTATGATTTCATTCTTTATTTCCACCATATCAGATATAAATCTCTTTTTTATCCTCACTTCCACCTCCTCAGAAAGATCTACAATTGCCCTAGGGTCCAATATTCTCAGAGGCATCTCTCTAGATCTTTGAAAAATCTAAACTTCATAAGAAATGAACCATCTCTGATACCACTTGATGTCATCCAAGCCTGGAGGATCCAATAAAGGAGTGTCCAAAATTGCAACCAACAACAAGAACAACACAATGGAAACAACACAACACAATATATATCAATATTAACTTATGTTATCTTAGAATTCCAATTACATGCAACATGCCAGGCTGTAAGCCCTTCCCAGTTAGGGCTAATTTCATCAACAGATTCAACAGGATCCCAAAGGATCCAACCTTATCCATCTACCCTATAGATAAGTGGAAGAAACCAGATTTGAACTTGTGCTTACAAGCCACCAAGCAATCTGCAATCTTTGTCTATCCACTTAAAACTATCTGCAACAACTTACAATCTTTTAGCTTATTAGATTACTCTACTATCCTCTATCTATCTTTCCATCATTTTTCTTTGTCTCCCTTAAACATCAACCTATACTCTCTTTTGTACACACTTGCCACAAGTCAACTTGTAAATAATAATTAAATGACCCAATTGGCCATACACTCTATAATGAACAATTATTAAATGCACCAGTCAACTACAAATAATACACAATATATAGGAAAACACATCAACCCATATTTAGGTCCACACAAGATCTAATGCCACAAATTTGCACACCTCAGAACTCAGCATGATCCCAACGACCCCCTTAAATCACAGATGCAATCTCTAATGTTCACCCAATCCATAAATACAAGTCGGTGAACCCCAACAACCAGTCGATAAACAAGCACACCAAGAGCTAGACCACTCAGTGAAAGACAAAACCAAGCAAAAACCCACTAAATAGACACCACCGAGTAATATGCTACCAAGAAAGACACCACCAAGCTGCACACACTGAGAAACTACCAACCGAGCAGTGTACCCTGAGTAGAATATCATCAAAAACAACAACACCGAGCACCACCGAGTACAATCACCGAGTCCAAAAATGAAGCAATACATCTTCCAACTAAGAACTTCCACCAAAGTAAATGAGCACCTCAGGTCTCCAACCAAGTTAACAACTAAAACATAAATCAAACCAAAACATGTTTTTGGTGACATAGGATTGCCAACTACCACAGGATGCTCCTACATCAATCATACTCCTACTATAAAATATTTTAGAATATTTAGAAGTAAATGCTATATCAAAAGAGATGATGAAATAGGGAAGTTTGATGCTAGAAGTGATGAAGGTATCTTCCTTGGTTATTCTACTAAGAGAAAAAAATATAAATGTTTTAATCTAAGATTGAGGAAGTTGATTGAAAGCGCTAATGTGAGGATAGATGAAAAGTTTCAGATTCAAGAGAGAATGTATGAATATGGACAGATTACAGAGATAAAAGAGGTCACTGCTGAACCTGCAGAACCTTTGATGATTGATGATAAGATTGAAGATGAATCAATTGAGTTTACTGAGACTCCTAAGACTCCAAGGTATGTTAAGAATAACCATCTTGAAAATAAAATCATTGGTAATGTAAGTAAAGGAATGATGACAAGATCTAAAGTAAGAGATGAAATTTGTTTGATTTCTCAAGTTGAACTGAAAACTACTGATGAAGCATGTAGAGATGAATCTTGGACTAAAGCTATGCAGGAAGAAATAGAACAGATAAAGAAAAAAATACTTGGGAATTAGTTCCAAGACCTAAAAACAAAAATGTGATAGGAACTAAATGGGTTTTCAGAAACAAAATGGATGAGGAAGGAAAAATGGTAAGAAATAAGGCTAGACTGGTTTGTAAAGGCTACTCAAAAAAAGAAGGCATAGACTTTGAAGATACATTTTATCTTGTTGCTAGGTTGGAAGCTGTGAGATTATTTCTTGCTTATGTTGCACATAAAGACTTTAAAGTATATTAGATGGATGTGAAATATGCATTCTTGTATGGAGATTTGGAAGAATAAGTATACATAGAGCAACCTGACAGATTTCCCTTGACAAAAGATGAAGACATGGTTTGTAAATTGAAGAAAGCATTGTATGGATTGAAACAAGAACCGAGATCATGGTATGCAAGAATAGACAGGTATCTACTTCGCCTTGGATTCAAAAAAGGTAATGCAGACAGTAATTTATATTTAAGAACAAGTGAAGATGGAATCTGTTAGTTCCTTTTCTTGCTGACATATGAAATACTCTCAATGAGCTTGCTCTATTTATCCCAGACACTGATCAAGAAAGATATAGAATGACAGAAACAGGGTTTGTAAACCCTCTACACTTTGAGCTCCATAAACTCGGGTGGGAATACCCTTCTAACTTAGAATAATCAAATCACATAATCATTCTAGTAGATATGAATGGAATTATAGGGATTGACCTCTGTAACATTTATTTGACAGATCAAAACATAAAGATAAAGATCAATTTTAATAGTGATAGTCAACTATTTCAATGGAAAACAAACCAGTGTTTTATCCTAGGGTATGGAGTCACTTATGAATATTCATAACCAATTGCTCATGAACAAGAACTTAAAACAATGACAGATTTGATATAAAAATAGATATACCTTATCTATCTATATTCACACATATGACAACTTAATTCATCAAATTGATGATAAACCCTGAATCTCACTGAAACAACCCTAAGGCAATTTTAATATTTCCTTGAAAGAACCCTAAAACTATTTCAAAATCTGCCCAACAGACGTATGAATTGAACATTCCTTGAGCATTCAATTTAAATAAGATTCAGAACACAACAATGAAGACAAAATACTCATCATATGTTTCAGAAACTATTGATGGATTTCAGTTGTATTCATAATCAAAAGTTGATATTACATTCAACAATAAATTTCAAAACCCTACTCCAAATAAATCGGTCTTAAACTAGAGTTTATACAACTTGAACTTGTACTCCCAGATGAAAAATGGCTATATCTCTCCCAATAGTCTTGAAATCATTTTATAAGTAAGGATGCAACAAGCTATAGATTACATGGGAAATATTTACAAAATCTTTGCAACAACTTTTGTAACTGACATAAAAGCCAAAATTACAACAGAACATGGGTGGAAAAAGTTGGCGAAGTCTGAAAAAAATTTGTTGTTGTAGTTTGAATATACCTTTCTTATCCCTTTAGCTTTGCATCCCACCTATTCACTTCCTTGGCGGTGGGCCAATCAAAAGTTTTTTCTAGCTCCAACTTAGCAACAACTTCTATCCATCTAGCATCTAGGGTTGTTCTGGCCTTGGAAACAAACTTTTCCATATCTCTCTCAACCTTGAAGAGGTTATCAATTAATTCATTGCAATACTTAGCTTTAGTATCTTTCTCCAGGTGTTGCTTCATCTCTTCATCTTTGAATATCCCATCAAATTCAGCTGTCCAATTTGATTGTGGCTTTAAAGAACCAGCTTCATCATAGATCTTTGGAATTAAGGGAGGGCACTGATCACAAAATAATAGTGAATTATTACCTATCAACTCAGATTTTCCATTGAAGAAGGCATACGTATCATTCACCTCATTGATCATCTTAATGGTCTCTGTGATTTTATCAGGAAAATCATCACTGTATAACATGGTTGTCTTCAATTTCTCCATTAGCCTATTTCTTCCTGACCAGGTCTTGAAGGTAGGCTCCAAGAATGTCATAGCTTCAGAAGCTATCTTTGAGGCTTCTTGCAGTGAGCCATACAATATGTGTATTATGTCAGTCTTCTGCTTCAAAACATCAATTCGATGTTGCAGTATGGGCAATATGATAGTCATAATATCAATACTTGGCCCATGTGACAGCTCTTTAGATTGGCCTTCTGCTAGTGCTGAGTCTTCTTTTGTCTCTACTACAACATTTGTCTCATCTTTTTCTACCTCCTGAGGGGCTGCATTCTTCTTAATTTCTTCCAATTCTTCCTTTAACTTGGCTATTTGTTCCTCCAAGGTGTGGTTGTGAATCACAACTTCCTCATGCTTCTTTTCTAGGGCCATCATTTGACCAAAAGTTGTCTCATATATTTTTGATAAGTCCTCTATTTTTTCCAGATTCATGAAGGATACCTGAGTCATAAGATGGGCAATCTCAGTATCGCTGGTATTCTGCAAATTCCAAATCATTCTATCAACTCTCTTCTCCTCCCTTATGGTCATAACCAGAGGCTTTTGTGTAGCAGGGGCCAAAGACCAAATGGCTAAAGTCTTAGACTTAGGATCAAATCCCGATCCCTTCAAAACCTCATCAATTTCAATCTCTATTTTCAACAGAGGGTCTTCCTGTCTTCTGATTTGATCTATAATGAATGTGGACTATAAGTCCCAACCAGGCATCAACAATACCCCACTATATTGTACCAACAATCTTGCTTGTTCCACAGTAATCAGTTCACTCGCAGGATCATAATCCTGGAGTGTCTTCACAATCTCTTCATTTTTATCTGCCTATCCTTCACCTGTGGTTAAACTTTGTCTCAAGTATTTTTGTTTTAACTTGACCAAGAAAGTCTTGAATTCTTCAGACTTTATAAATTCATCATCCTTGATGAATTCTATTACCATCATCACCCTTTCATCAATTTCTGGGAATATGATCATTTTATTATCACCTTGGCCTTCATCCTAAGGCTCTTTCTGTATTTTCCTTTTCAATTTCTGAAAATACTTGCCATGCTATGTTATTACAGCTTTGGCTAAGCTCTTCCTATCCTGCACCATCTTGTGTTCTATTTTTTGCATCTTTTTGGGTGGCTCTCTGGTGGAAGTAGCTTCTTCACCAACCTCTTCTTCTTCTTGGTGTTGTTCCTCTTGTTGTTCTTGATGTTCCTGGTCATGTAATGCAACAATAATTGGGGATCCTTGAGACTATGCATCATCAACACTAAATTTTGTTACTTGTGCCATAAAATTATCATATGAATTCAGCATTTCATGCATCCTTTTCAGGTATGGACTATCAGGGAAGAAACCAGAAAATGTCTTATCAGACTCCTTCCATTCTTTCTCAGCCATTATTAGGTCTTTCCATTTTCTTCTCCTTTCTTGGACCTCAATCCTGTCCAACCTATTTCTAACAACATCCTCATCACCCAATGGCTCATGGTCTCTAACAGGTACCCATGAAACCATACCTTTTAAAGCTATTTTTATAAACTGTTCTGGATCAAAGAATCTAGAAACAATTGTGGACATTCTATACTTCTTTAGGAAGTTATTGATTAAATCAAACACCCTCTTTCCAATAGAAAAACCAAAACCCACCCATAATCTAGGGACAAAGTACCCCTCCTATGTCCTTCTTAGAATTCTTTATCAACCCAGGTAATTTGCCAAATGAACTCTAGAAATGCAATTCTAAGAGGCACAAACTTAGGGAGAACATGAGGAGGTTGAGAACAACCACATACCCTAATGATAGTGATATGATCAAAGAAAAACAAATCTCCCTAATTGTGAGTGATTGGCCAATTTTCAACAAACTGCCAAGGCCTTATAACTCTCCTAACCTCAATTGGCAATCTCTCCCTATCAGATCCTAGTAAATCAAAGATTTGATCCACAATCCAATTACAGACATACAAAAGATGAATTTATAGAAGCACTATCCCATACCAGGGTCCACCTTTGAATTGGCATACTGACACCATATTTTGAATCAAATAGTTCCAGTTCTTTGTCCATGGAGGCCTTGTTGTAGAACATAATCATAAACATTAGATGAGAATAATGTTTGAAATTTGGGACAGGGACATTCTTCTGTATATCTACCAATGCAACATGTATAGCTTCAACTAGGTACCCCACATAATCATAATCAGAATTGACCTCTGGGTGTTGAATGTTCATAGCCATCATTAGTAGGTCCTCAACAACAGTAGAATCTCCATCAAAACCTAATACCATGCTCAATCCATATACTGTGCACTTGACATAATGATGAAACAAGGACAAATCAAACAGAGGTTTAACATTATCTGGGATGATTACCAGGTTTCTGTCTACCCTAGGCATGAATCTAGGCATTTCATATTTCTTGATCAATTTATCCCTTTTTATAATCTTCTTTTATATTCTCTAAATCAATTTCTGTTCACAATGCACTAGTAATCCTAAATTCTCTGCTACTGATGTTCTATTGATGTACACTAGGGCTTCCTTGTTCTTTTTCCTAATTACCCTGGCTACTGGGCAATAATTCTTAGTCAATTCCCTGATTAACTCTATGTCCACATATACATCAGGTACAATTAATTTATCCATGTTTAATTCCCAGGGATTACTAATTGGGACAAATTTAACTCTATTATTCCAAAAATAGTGAAATAGAGCATTACCAGAGAAGCCTGGAGTGACATTATTTCTGCATTGACACCATATATCTTCCCACTCATCCTAGTTAGCACTATTTGTGTTTGATGTTCTAGGAAGCAATTCAGTGAATTCCTCCACATATTTCTTTGTTGCAACCTTCTTCTTTTCAGACCCTTGTGAGGCCGCACTGGTAGTAGCTTGACTCATCTTTCTTTCTCAAACTTCTATCTTAGAAAAACAATCTCTATTGCTTTCACAACAAAATCTTCAAGGCATAAATGAGAGTTGTACAAAATCAAGCTCAATCATTCATATTTATAGCCATCTAATCAGCGTCTTGTCCACTTGAATGCCAAATTATCACACTTGCAGTGTCATACAATCATCTCTCTGTAACTAGTGCTGTCATTATTTCACATTATTTGATCCCTGCTGGAAAAGAGTACTCACTTTTTCTCTTTTTGCCTTTGTAAGCCTGGAATGAGCCACCTGTCAACTTGTCACTTACTCATCATCCTTTTCTTACATTCAAATTTTTCCTTGTGAGTGAGCGATAAGACCTTTCCTTACAACCAGTCACGCACTCGCGGTCTCTTCTTTGCTTGAACTTATGTCATTCACAATTGAGGGACGAACTAGATGGAAACTTTATCATTTAGCAATCATGTACTTGCCACCTCTTTATCCTTTGCATTTATACTTGCACGAGTGATCGACATCACTATTCCTTTTATCAATCGCGGAATTTCTGCTCAACACTTTAATTTTTTGAAACCCACAAGAGTGAGCGAGTAAAATTTTATCGCTCAATCCTTCCTTGGTCGCGCACTCGCTGACCTCTAGCTCATCATGCTTGGATGTGCCCAAGTGAGCAATGACTCAAAATAGTCATGAATTATTTTCTAGTCGCACAGTCGCTATGCCCTTTTGATTTGTTTTTATACCTCCGCGAGTGAGCAATGACCATTTTCTTTTTATTCACAGTCACACACTCGCTACTAAAAATTCTTCATGATTAGATCCTTTACGACTGAGCGAGTATCTTCACAAAAAATTTATAATTAATCAATCACTCACTCACTGATCTTTTTTGAATTAACTTCCTTCATGAGCGACTGAGTGACAACCTCCAATTTCCTTCATCGCACACTTGCAGGCTCAAAACTTTAATCAACACTTCATCTGCAAGTGAACGGTAACCAACATGATTTCTTTAGTCGTGCACTCATGCACTTCAAAACCTTGAAAACTTCCTACACTACTAAGTGAGTGGAACCATCTGATGACCAAAACATAATCCATCACTTACTCACACTGCAAAAAGAACATTAGTTAGAACTCGAATGAGTGAGAGACACTTATAACCTGACTTCCTCGCGCACTCGTGGGCTCAAAAGATATGAACAAAAAATTATCCTGAGTGAACGACTAGACTTCACTTTATATTTCTCGCTCAGTCGCAGACCCAAAATCTAAAGATATAAGATCACCACAACTGCGCGATACAACCCAAAATGACTCGTCGCTCACTCGCTCACTTAGAAAGATACTTTAAAAGCCAACATGACTGCGTGAGTGATGCTTGAAACAAGGCATTTTTGAAGACTTAACAACAATTTGACTTTTTGGCACGAAGAGACATGGATTTTGAACCAAAAGATGCGGGAAAATTGCTAAAGCTTGGAATTTGAAATTTTAAAAATATATAGTGCTAACAGAATCTTAATCATAGAAGTTTTTGTTGATGATATATTTTTTGGAGGCAATGATAAAATGAGTTAAAATTTCTCTAAAGAAATGGAAGATGAATTTGAAATGTCAATGATTGGTGAGATGAAATTTTTTCTTGGTTTGCAAATTAATCAGAATAAGAATGGTATTTTTATATCTCAGACCAAGTACCTTAAGGAAATGTTGAAGAAGTTTGGAAAGGAATATTTTAAACCTATTGGAACACCCATGGTGACTAGTTATAAACTTACTAGTAATGATGAAACTCAAAGCATTTTTCAGCCAAAGTATAGATCAATGATTGGAGGTCTACAATATCTAACTCACACTAGACCAAATATTTCCAATGCAGTTGGAATTGTAGAAAGATATCAAGAAAATCCTTAAGAGACACACCTTGCTACTGTGAAAATAATTTTCAAATAATTGAAAGGAATAATAGAATATCGCTTATGGTATGAAAAATCTGATGGCTTTATTTTATAGGCTTATACTAATGCTGATTGGGCATGTAATGTGGATGATAGAAAGAGTAAAAGTGGTGGAGTATTTTTCCTTGGAAAAAGGTTGGTTTCATGGTTAAGTAAGAAGCAAGATTGTATTGCTTAGTCTGCTGCTGAATCCGAGTATGTTGCTGCTGCTATAAATTGTACACAATTTGTCTGGATGAAACAAATGATGAAGGACATTGGAATAATTTTTGAAGAGCCAATGGTTATCCATTGTGATAGCACTAGCACAGTGAATATGTCAAAGAATCCTATAATGCATTCAAAGACTAAACATATTTCTATTAAGTATCATTTCTTGAGAGACAAGGTAGAAGAGAAAGATTAGACTGGAGTATATTAGCACAAAGGAACAGATAGTATATATATTTACAAAACCTTTGCCAAAAGATTCTTTTGAGTATATCAGAAGAATGCTTGGGGTGAGAGCCCCTCCTAGTGGTAATTAATTCATGCAGACATGCATAAGTCTAGTGGCTTTTAGAGCTATATCATTTTCTGGACTTGATGTCTGGATCTACTCCTCAAGGGGAGTGATCGCAGGAACACTATAGAGCACATTTAGGTGATTTTGCACCCGGTTGTTAGACATGAAGATTTGAAAATTCTACACCTTACAAAAGATCAAATATGAGTTATGACACCCTTTTCCATTGTTGCCAAAGGGGGAAAGATTCTATGTGAAAATCCCTACTGGTTTAGGGAGATTTGTGTTGAGGTAGTTTAGAAGATTGTATTGAGAGAGTATATTTTTGGGTTGATGGATTTCCCATATGTTGTCATCAATGCCAAAGGGGGAGATTGTCGGATGATATCAAAATTGGGTACTATTGATGCTATTGGAATTCATGTTTTGTCAGTGATGTCAACATATGCTTTTGTGGAGAGAACATACTGGTTATTACTATTGTATGATGACTGACAAAAGTGTAAGGACACTGTACGGATGAAAAAAAATGAGCGAAGATGAGGATATGAAGAAGGATGTGTGATGAAATTATTCCTAAGGTTTCTTGGCTTAATATTTCACATTGGAGATGTTTTAGTGAAGACTAGTTTCTGGACTATGAAAGTGATGCTTGAAAGAGCGAGTCTCTGTGTTTTGGGTATATCTTACAGGCGATGATGATTCAAGTTATGAGAGCTTAAGGGGTGAAATAAGGAATAATTAGGAATATTTTTTGTTGATTGCAATTCATTTGATTGTTGGTGATGTCAGCTATGGCATGTATTCTGGAGGAGACCTCTTTGGGGCCGACTTTAGTGATGTAGTGTGCATTATGGATTGCGAGCGTGGATTGAAGATCTAGGATTATATATGATGTATTGTAATTGATGTTTACTTGTTTTAGGTACCTTGTGTATCTTAGTAAGGGGTGTAATAATTATTTGTATATTGGGAAAGCTTAATTAGATGACCTAATCAGTTATTGTATTAGGGTATATACGAGAGATATTTTATTTTGAAAAGATGTGATAGTGATATGATGAGAAGGTAATTGAAAGGAAAAGAAGTGTGGAAGCTGCTAAGCTTGTTTGGCTACTGGATGTAGAGAAGAGTTTGTGATTATAGTAATTCATTGGAACTGACCAAGCAAAGAGAGTTTCTATCAAACAGTTCATTGGATTTTATATTTCTTGTATACACTTGTTCAGATTGTTAATCCTTGAGGGTGGCTTTAACCTTCTTTGGGTAGTGTGCCTGGGCAGTGAGCCCACTGTTACTCTTGAATTTTAATAGGGTCTTTCCTTTAACAAGGACTATGTATTGTAATGTTGTAATACGCTCCTAACATGGCTAAATCTTTTTACATGGATACTATACTCCCAGTACATCATTTGTGGGTGCTAATTCCCTCTAGGGTTTTACCTTTAACAAGGTTTCCTCAAAAACAAAGGATTGTGTTATTGTCTTGGCATTTACCGTGTTATCATTTGAATTGAAGTTTTGGTTTATAAGTTTAAATGCTTAATAATATGTCTCACAACTGATTCACCCACCCTCTCAGTTGTGCTTGTGGAATGTTATTCCTAACACCATGAAGTTGTCATATGATGAGAAGCTCATGAAACTAGAAGCTATCTCCCTAATCTATGATCTATAAAAGAACAAATAAATTGTCTTTTGTTTTGACATGTTCCAATACTTGACCTTTTTCATTTATCAAATTATGATTATTTTGAATTGGAAGCAGTTGAAGTTGACAATCTAGAAGGGAAACTAATTAGGTTTGAGATGATTCCTTAATTCATCGATGCCCGAATAACAACAATATTCACAATTAGAATTCCCATCCTTAAATTATTATCCTTTAAATTTTTAATGTTCTATGCAAGCAGATGTGCATTATGTGTTCATAGGATTCTTCTTTTTGTTCCCTTTTCCATTAGAATCATTCTCATCCTTTGCAATAAAGGGTTATAATTTTGAAGAATTCAATGTACTCATTTGAATGAGCCTATCTTGCTCCATAGTGGGTTACATAAAAAAATTATAAAAAGGCATCTTAAGCTCATTCCCAAAGGAATCCTTTGGAGCATAGAAGGTAGACACAACACTAAGTATTAAGGTCCTAGCTTTGAAAGAATAATTAGTACCGATTGTGTATCTAATTTTTCAATTTTATAATCCTTCAATTGTGTTCTTAGTGCTTTCAATTTGGTAATGAATTCCTATATGTTGTTAAATTACACAATTTGAGACTTATTAGTTCATTTGCCAAAAAATATCCTTGGATTTCATGTGTTTACCCAAACAATTTTGTTAATACATTCCACATAGCTATAGTTGTATCTAAGTGCTCAATGTGAAATAAAAAATCAGGAGAGGCATACAAGAACATAAAGATAATGATTTTT
Organism: Thuja plicata; assembly: GCA_018584345.1. Lineage (NCBI taxonomy): Eukaryota > Viridiplantae > Streptophyta > Pinopsida > Cupressales > Cupressaceae > Thuja > Thuja plicata. The sequence continues at coordinate 1,031,085 of MU224368.1, forward strand.
TCAAACCATTCAACAATTTTAACTTTACCATTGGTTGGTTCACCATAAAGCCCATGAACCATGCTATACAACCTCTTAAATATTAGAAATTTATTTATTTCAAATGTCCATTTAGGATAGTTGGAAGGTCTTAGAAGTGGAACTGATGATTTCTCGATGATAAAGAGGGAAAGAACACAAACCAAGAGGAATGTAACCACGAATACACGCAGATTTCCCCTTGAGCTTAATAAATAAATGAATATCTCCAATAATATATGATCTTGAGACTTCATACTTAGTGCAATTAAAACTACCAATTTCCAAAATAGTAAAGTGGTCTTGATCTTGAGGCATTTTAATGCCAAATTTGGCCACAATAATGAAACACAAAATATTTGACAAACTAAGATAAATTTGATCATACCATTGCAGAATACAAGAAAAATCATGCACTTTTGAAAATAATCACACCTAAAAATGGTATTATATGAACCCAAACAAAGCCCCAAAATTTTACAGAATGAGAACTACTTAGCAACACTTATGCAAATCTACAATTTTTGATAAGATTATGCACCAAAATCAAGAATTATCTAAAAATTTGTGAAGATAATGATATTATACCCCAAACAATAAAATTTTCTTTCAAAACAAAGGTTGGATGATTGAGTAGTAGTCTTCTAAATCTTAGTTGTTAAATTGAAAACTCAATGGAGAGGGAATAATTGGATGGGGGATTGTCCTGCTAACATCAACATTGACCTACACAACTATATTACCTAATTGACTTGAATATACTTGCTTGGATAGAAACCACTGTTGCAAAAAAATAATCTTCCCCCCTTAAATTGTTGATTGAAAATGCCAAACTGCTTACCAATGTGGAGGTTGTATCGAGGGTTTAATTTTCCATTTACAACAAATTTTTGTTGAAACCAACTATCAAGAAATTTAACCAATAGTTTAAATAGCCATTGGTTTGAAGGAGTCAATCTTCAATAAGGTAGTGGCCACAATACCTAGTGGGAAGCTAGATGGCTCTTGTGGGTATCACCATTCCCAATTGTTCAATAGACTATGTAGATGGTAATAGTAAGCTATCGTTGCATATTAATTTATTTAAAATTAAATTTTAAAAATCTAAGGAATTTAATTTTTTTAAAAATATATAAGAATCTTGTAGTCGTTTCCTATACACACCAACAGATGCAAAAGCTTCAAAAGTATGAATACACAATATGTATAAATGAGAGGGTATAAAAAAAATGTTGAGGATCTAGGACAAAGTCTTTCAATTTTGATGAATTGATAGTCAATCCTTACATTCTTGGGCCTTATATATGTAATGAGAAGGTCATATTTGACCTTAAATGATAAAAAAATGTGGCAACCTTATAGATTTGGGAAATGCCTCCCAAACTCAAACTTTTTTAGGTCTCACATGTCTGATTTAGACACATCAAAATGATAATCTGACTTTCATGGACACCTTGAACTCAATAGTGAGCTTATGTTTGCACCAACATTCTCCAAATTAAGTTTTCAATACAAATCCACAAAGATGAACCCCTCTAGAATTTGGTATTTCAAGAAAGTTTTTTTGATTATGTAGGTCATCATTTAATGCAAGAGGAGCATATTTAAAATTTCAAGATCTACTAAGATCTACATTTAATATCTCTAAGCGATTAACCAAAGACACTCATATTTCTTTGATACCATGTAAGATTTGGTTATGGATGTAGCCACCCAAGATCTAGAGGGCTAATTGAAAACAAATTGAAATAAGAAGATCAATATGAGAAGAATGATTTATATTCCTATCAAAGAGTACAAATAAAATGAACACATAATTAAAGTATGAGAGTCCCTTGGGTATATAAACCAAGGTGAGACTTGATAACATAAGATTATAACAGTGTCTTAAATCTTATGATATGAGACATAGAATGATAACTATCCTATGTTTAACCTAAGTAAACCTAACTAGAGTAGTGTGAATAGGACCAAGAAAGTAAACAAGTTAAGTAATATCCCTATTCACACAAACACTTTTATATAAACTCCAACTTTTGTATCAATTAGATTAGTATTATTTTGTTTACTTTATTCTCTATATTTCATTTTAAAAAGGAACTTTTAGATGAGTTTATCAAGTCTTACCCTATTGAAACACCTATAAATAAAGAGATGGTACCATTTATTGAAACTTGTTTAAGAGAGGTCCATGATCATAATCTACATCACATTCATTGCATTGCTATTACACCTTGATATTTTTTTAAGTTTAGGGGTAATTATGGAAACATGACCATACAATTTCTATACATGAGTCTCATTCATCGGGGGTAAGCCATATGCTTACCTTACATGATATTTCTTGATGAAATCATATGAGTCAGACATGTGAGCATTATATCATAGAATTCATGATCATAATTTACAACACATTACTTATATTGCTATTACGTATTAAAATTTGGCACAAAGCTACACAATTTACATATGATTGCCCTTTTTTTCAGGGAAAATTTGGAAGTAGGCCATATAACCACTATTACATGATCCTTATTAATAAAATTGTATATGTATAATATTGGGAAATATGTGTGTTGGACTGGGAGAAAGTTTGTCTCCTAAGTTTCTTGTTGGGAACAAGTCAATGCAAAACTCAAGCTCAACACATAAAAGTCTCAGATTAAAAAAAGGGTTATAGAACTCATAAACAAGTATAAGTTCCAAAAACATAAACTTGTTCCTAGAAATAAATAATAATAAAATAGAAGGAGATGGAGGGGAATCGATTTATGCATTGAATACCTTGCTGCATATAAAAACATTTATGGTAAATGTAAATCAAAATGACAATAATGCAACCAATAAACTAATTAATTAAGTGACTTGCAATGATACCAATGATGGAATCAATTAACAAATTGATTAAAGTAGATGTAAAATATCAATGCTATGATCAATTAACCTCTTAATTAAGCAATATGAGAAATCAACGTTGTGATTTATAATGAGTGCAATCATATAAACAATAGATTTTAGAAATAAGAAGAGAACAAATTAAATGCCTATAAATTTGATTTGAGAATGATAATATGAATTTATGAAAGTATAAGAGGTGTTAGATAAGCTAAAATGAGATGTAAGGAAATGTGATCCTAGCCTAGGAATGCAAACTAACATCTTAGATTTCTATTACATAACACTGTGAATCATAAATAGGCTCAACTTATGTCCTAATAGGAGTGTTGAACAATTGAGCTCATGATTTCCTTTGTGTATTGTAATGGAGTTCATATTATGAAATGTGTGTAAGTGAACTAGGTTAAATGATATGAAATTGAACAAATTCCAACAATAAAAGTGAAATGCATAACAAAATACCAACATAGTAGCTCAAATCTAGAAAGAGGAGACAAAGATGAGTCTGTAAAAACAACCTGGATATGAAAATATTGGACATAGTTGGAGGGTACCAAAGTATGAGGGTGTCTCTATATACCAAAATTTTTGGCCTTGTGATAAGGAAGTCCTATAGGCTTCTCAATGAAATTGGCCACAACATGCTAGGAACAATTGGAGGGAACCCTAGTCTAGGTGGTTTTACTTGTTCAATATTTGGGATTGTTTTTAGTTGTCTAATAAACACCCCTATAGCACTATTTATGATAGGACCTAGACTTGCACATACAAAATCAGGAAAAATATGTGTGTTGTGTAGGGGCTTTCCTAATTCAAACCATGTGTTGGTGTTCTCACCTCCATTACAAAAATTATTGATGAACATAGAGATTATCCTCAAAAAGGATAGAGGCTAAAACCTTACTGGAAATTCTTAAATTAACAAATGTTACCTTATATTAAACCTTTTTCTTGAATTTCCTTGAGTGATGTTTATATATGCCTTAATTATGGAGGAACACATTATTATTCATCACGATTGTGGAAACTTGAATGCCTGACTCCTTGATTGAAAATATGTACTCAATTACCTTGCTTCTACTCAATATGAATATAGGAAGAAGACTTAAATTTTGAATCAGAGAGAGATTTCTATTTATATTCAATTTACACCTTTTTGAATTTAATTTTTGGGGAAGGTCGATATCGGAGGGTAATTTCTCCCTACTTGCAAAGCCAAAAATAATTATTTAAAAATTTGGGCCAAATTGCTTGTGTAGGAGCATTGGGAACATTGGTCATAGTAGATTAAGCTATAATAAAGGCCACGAGTAGGGTTTGTACCAAGTTTTCAAAAATAGTCCCAAAACTATTCACAATTAGACGTGAATTAGGTACATTAAACACACCCACCAAAGTGGGTCCAAAGTGAGAGAAATTGTATTTAGTACACTACACCATAGTTCATGTGCACCGTCATAAATGTGCAAAGTAGTGTACTTAAAGCCCCATTCTCAAAAATAGGTTTCAATCATAAAATAAAAGCCAAGTTTTGAACCCACATTATGGCTATGCATGTGATAGAATCATCAAAGGTAGGGATATAGAGCTCACCTAACATTTTAAATAAATCCTAGCTAATATGGCCTCTATCCCTCTAGGTTTTAATACTTATCTTGAGCTAACATAAATCTTGTAGAGATACAACAGTGTGGAATTCACCTATAATTGCCTCATTGTCATGCAACCAATCTATAAAACCTTCTTTTGTATCTTATTCATTTCCTCCTCCTACTGCTAGATTTTGAAGGAAAGTGGGTATGAGAGGTCTAATTGTTATCCCAATAGAAACCCTAGAATACTTATTTATAGGTATGTTGGTACTACTAGCTTCTCCATTGTTCCCTTGACCGCTAGTGTTGTTTCTATTGTTCTAATTGACATTCATATATTGCATCATCTGTGTCATGAACTAAACTATTTGTTGCTATCCTCCAAAATCATTCAAATTTTTTATTGTAATACTCTCATTGTGATTCTTTCTTATCACCCATGTTACTTGGAGCTCCCTCAATGAAAAAATATTCAATAGGGACTTTCTCTTAATTCTTGACTGCTCTTGTTGATTTTTTGCTCGCCTTCTAAAATAATACTGCTATTAAATCTTTGGCTTTAAGAAATTTTCACTGATAAAAAGTGCATCAAAATTCCATTGGACGGTAGGATACTCTACTCTAACACCACTATAATACACTAAATAAACTTTAAACCAACCATTTTTTACAATATTTCACTACTTTTGAGGCTTAAGAATTTTGTCAAACAATTCACATTCAACTATTTTGGTAAATATTGTCTTCACTTGCATTGAGAAAAAAATTAAAGGTTTATTGTAACATTATTTCATAGTTTCCCTAGTAATAATAGCATCATGTAAACTTGTAGCATCGTAAATTGTAACCTGGAAAAAAATTTACACAATTTCTTGTGCCATTGCCTTAGTGTTTCTACAAGGAATTGGGAATCAGGATGAGGAACTCCTTTACACAAGGTGGTCAACTCAGTATCTATGCCCTCGAGGTCCCTACTCCTTTGTTTCTTAGGAATGAGGGATTTAGGATATTGGACGAGTGACTTAATTTTATAACAAAGCTTAAAATAACAAACCATATATATAAAACATAGCACAAAGACAAGGACATAATAGAATTTGTGCGTCTGGATAAGATATTTGAGACTTGTTTTGCTGATGCAAAATCAATCAAATAAAGGAATCCAACAAGATTTTGGATATAACTTCCCACATACTATATATATTTTACACTGAAATTTAAGTCAATTTTGGGCTGTCAAGGGTGACCTAGAGTTTAGGGGGGAACTGGACTCACCCTTTCTTGTGGGGGTGTCCCTTGACACTACAACTTGGTCTGAGATTGCAAAACTGAGACTATGGAAGATCTGAGAACTTGCTTCTATTTTCGTAATTTGATTTAGGAACATGTATCTACATCTACAAGGAAAAAAGGTGGGTGTGTGTGGCTATAGGGGTTTTTATTAGTTTACCCCCCTTTTTGGTGATTCCCACCTCCACCAATAGCCAATGTCAAAAGTAGGATTTGTGTGCGCCCTTGAATCTTAAGTGCATCTAAGATTGCTATGAGCTAAAATGCATATATTCATTAAGAGATCTATCTTAGTATGTTAGAATGAAACCCTATAAGATATTGTAATCACATATAATTTATAATAACTGAATTCAAATTTGAAGCTTGAATGTGTAGATATGAGAATAACATGAAATCATACCCAACCCAAAGGAAGGAGTACAAGCCAATCATTAATCAATGATCTCCTTGTCATCTTCATTATCCCTTGAACACTTAATTATTTATGATATAGTTTTGGAATTCTTGATATAGATGAGAAAATAGACTTGAATATTCACACTTGTTGTTATCGTTGATGATGAGATCTTCACTTTATAGGATATCTTTGAATTGTAGAGCTAAGCCTTCACACTTGTATTTTTTCCTTTCTCATTGCTAGATGCAAATGAAGTGAGATAAATTTTATTTTATAGTCCTTTCAATATATTTAGGATGCAAAAATGGAAGGAGGTTGTCAAGGATATCAAAATATCTCTAAAATCACAAGACTTAGCTTCGATTAAAATTTGGGGCCAATCTGTTGTGCAAGGGGAACCTCCCAATGTAGGGGTTGATGATCCAAAGTATATCAGGAATAATCTAGAGAAATATGAGGAAAATCAAGAATGTGTCAAGAGCTAATAGGAGCCATCTAGAAAAGATGAAAAACATGATGAAAAATACCTAGTTTGATCCGAGGATGGTCTAGATCTATTCAGGAGTGATCTAGACCCATAAAGATCTGACAGAGCATGTAGAGATTGGAAAAAATATAAATCTAATTTCTCAATATTTTATACATCTTACTAATTAGAATTCTTGGAGGTCTCTAGAGTAGAATTTGGGTTCAAAGGTTTCCCTGGTTCCTTAAAATGATTGCCAAAGGCATGATTCTAAGAAACTAAAACTAGATCTCTTCAACACCTCTCCAATAGTGCAAATGGTTTCAATTTTTGATCACCAAGTAGAAATTTATGACCTCCCCAAGTTGGGGATCTGAATTGTGTAGTTTTCTATATATTTATAATTATATTTATTATTTTATTCCCTAGAAACTCTTTAGTTTGAGGTTTATTGGAATCTTAAGACCGTTGGGATTCTAAATTTGTTTTTAAAACTTATTTTAGAGCAATGAAGGGATACTGTTTCTTGCACACAACTCTTCTATGAGTTCCTCTATTATCTATTTTACTTAACAATACTTACAAGTTTCCGCATACATAGTATTGTAACTAAGTTTGTTATTTTGATTCAGATCAGTGGTATCAAAGCGGGTACACTCCTGTAGGTCACATCACATACCATTTTTTTAGCATAGTTTTGGATTGGAGACACACCCACAACCTATCAATTTATTTTCCTATGAAGTACAACCAATAAAAGATGGTAGATGCAAACTATTTAAAAGCCTTGGTAGAAGAAAAATCGATGAAACAAAGGGGAGAAATGATGATATAGTTTTATCAGATTCTTCAAAATGTTTAGCCATCAAGCACGAAAGAAAAATTGTTCAATAACCAAACTCCTTTCAAGGTACAGGTTAGTTTGATATTCTAAAATTTCAAGGAAAAATTGATGCAGATGCGGTAGATGAATGGTTAACAAAATTGGATATATATTTTTCTATTACTACCTTTTCCATATCTAAGAAGATAACGTTTGCACTCTTCAAAGCTGAGGCACATATGAAGCAAGCATGGGAAGAAAACTTGCATCGAAAAATAATAATTTTGTAATAGACAAAGATGAAGAATTGGACGGAGGAAAAGATACCAATCCTACATGGGGGGGGGGGGGGGGTTTGTAGAATTTATCAAAGAGGAGTATTATATTGAAGATACAAATGAAGAAAACTATATGGAGTGACAAATGTTATGATAAAGGAGAGATGAAACAATACAAGAATACACCAATAAATTTCATGCTTTATCGACAAAGTTTGGCATTAAAGATTTTGAAAAACATTAGTTTTGAAATATCGCAGTTGGCTGCAATGGTATATTCAAACCGAATTAGCCTTCTTAAAGGTCAAATAACTTGGAAGCTCCTACAAATATGCAACAAATATTGAGGAGAAGATGAAACAAAAGGGGAAAAACATTGGCAAGTACCCAGAAAAACAAATCATTACAGAGTGTTTGTCTCGATAACCAATATTCAACAAAGCTTCTAAACAAGAACCAAAAGATACAAATATGTGGTGTGATTTTCACAAAATCACTCATCATAGTACCAAGGATTGCATGACTACAAAAATGTTGGTAGAAGAAACGCAAACAACAGATAATGAAGTTGATTTTTTGCCAACAGACCCTTTTTGTCAAAACGATGGGGAACAAATCATTGAAGAAGATCCCTATGCCATGACATGGCTACTACTAAAGTCTTATCTTAGGAGGATGCAAAAAACCCTTTCATTCACAAATATGGATAAATGATAAAACATTACATTTCATACTTGATAGTGGAAGTCAAAAGAATTTAATCTCTGCTGTAGCCGTCAAGAGATTGAAATTGTAAACCCAACCTCAGCTGCAACCATATTCCATCAATCATAAGAGAGATATAAAAGTAAGTAGACAATTATACCTATATTATTCTTTAAAGAAATTCAAGGATGAAGTTCTCTATACCGTAGCACCATTATATGTGTGTGATGTACTCTTGGGACAACCATATATGTATCAACTTCATGGCATTTATGAGTGAAGACCACACAATATTGTTGTCAAATTCGGGAAAAATAAATATCAAATACTTTACAAATTCTAAACCTTAGATTCACAAACAATTTCCTGTACAAATTAGAACTTGCATTAACTATAAATGGGTGCAAACATTTATAAACAATTCTCATCATGCAACAAAAACCACCACCATTTAGCATAACCATTGCAAGAAACCACAATTAAAGAAAAATAGGTGCTTATGCCACTTAAAAGATCTTCACTACAATGTACACTCAAAGATATGATAAAAAAAGTGTGCCATACCCTATAACTAGATCGTGAAACTATGCACTACACAAATCGATAGGAAATTCAAGACAAGATTAACAATATTGGGAAAATTTAAACTGTTTCAATACACCCTATTTCTATTAAGCATATGAAAGAAATGGAAAAACAAAAAATTCCTTCCTTTCAAGTGATTCAACCTCCTTACTACACCAAATGGTCTAGCATAGAAACAATTCCCAATTGTTCTCTTGATTTTTTACAAGGTGTTGGTGCAATGGGACCCATTGCCTCTCAAGGGGGAAGGAATGATCCAAAATATATTGGGAATAGTCTAAAGCAATATGAGGAAAATCAACATGTGTTAGGAACTATCAGAAGCTATCAAGAGAAGATGCAAAAAATGAAGCAAAATTCCTAGAGCGATTTGGTGATGGTCTAGAGCCTTCGGGAGTGATCTTGATCCAGCAAGAGAGAACATAGCATGCAACAATGGGAAAAATTATAAATCTAATTTCTCAAAATTTTCTACATCTTACTAATCAAAATTTTTTGAGTTCTTTGGAGTAGTATTGGGTTCAAAAGTGTCACTAGTTCCTTAGAACTATTTCCAAAGGCATAGATCTAAGGAACTGAAACTATAACTCTTCGATACCTCTCCAAAAATGTAAATGGTTTTGATTTTTTATCATTGCGTAGAAATTTATGACCCCTCCAACTATTTGGAGTTCCTAATGTTTTAGTTTTCTAAATATTTGTAATTATGTTTTGGTTTCATTCCCTAAAACTCTTCAGTTCAAAGTTGCTTGGAATCCTAGGACTATTGGGATTCCAAATATGTATTTAAAACTCATTTTGGAGAAATGAAAAGATAACTTTTCTTACGCACAACTCTTCTAGGAGTTCCTCTATTATCCATTTTTTCACAATACTTAGAGGTTTCCGCATACCTAGTATTGTAATTGAATTTTCTATTTTGATTTAGATTAGAGGATTGGGCCACCCCATACGACCCAGGGCACCCTTTATGAGGCAATCATGGTTTAAATTCAAATTGGGAGTCCATATGGACATTGGGATATAAAAAATGCGCGCAAAATTGATTTATGATAAACATAAATGTACAAGAGGCATCCCATTATGAAATAGGGCCTATGTATGTAAAAGGTGGTTAAATAGAAAATAATAAAAGGGGAGAACTTATAATAAATGACCCACATAGAGGTTTGATAACATTGGATTAATAAAGGACCCATATTTTAAGTTTTTAATTTATTAGAAGCATTATGAAGTCATATAATGCATGCTAAGATGAAATACACTAAAATGAGTGCTAACAAGTGTGGATTGTACACTTTAGCAAGGTGCGTATAATGTATGATGCTCGATTTAGCCCCTACTTTAGTAGTCATATGACACTACGTGCATACACAAGGTAAAGTACATGAAAAGTAAACAAAAAATTATATTCCAAAGTTGTTGAATGAAGCCCCTAGTGTGGTGAAACCCGTGATACAACATTAGGAAGCACATTATGAAAAAGAACTTTGTTAGTTGAATCCATAAATCGTCAAGGTTTTACTAAGAATGATTAAATTTTAAAGTAGCTATATGCCCCCTATTTTTGCTTGCTAATTTGAAATGGAGAAACAGGGTATAATGTCCGCCACATTGAATTATAAAAATATGGTGGATGAAAAAATCTATTAAATAAGTTTGAATAGAATTCAAAATATTACTTTGGGAATTTGGAAAGATAAAGAGCTGAATTATGATCTCAGTGCATCAAACAATGTGAAAATCAGAGCTCCCTAGCTCGAGATATGAGGGATCTATTAAAAGAAAATAAAATAAATAACTTAAAAATTAATAAGTAAAAGTTGAAAATAATTACCTTTTAAATAAGAACAAGTCTATATCCTTTTGTCTTATTTAGAGTTTTTCTTCATTGTGCAAAAGCGAGAAATAAAGATGGCATGTTGATGAGGAGTACAACCAACGAGGATTGATCTCTTAAGGTGATCAGTTGATCAGGAGGGGACACCTCCGGAGGAGGTAGGTGTCACATCACTATATTTTCCTTTTCAATATTTTTCATTGTTTTAATTTGATTTTTGTATGTAACCCTAATTTGGGTGTGAAGGCACCATACCTAGGCACCGGGGATATTGAAAGGCGCCTTATGCCTTCTAGGGAATCCTTGACCCAGGAAGGCGCCCCTGACATGTCGTGACACCCCAAAAATTATGAGGTGCCTGGTACATTCCAGGGTGCCTAATACCCAAAAAGGGACCTCTTTCCTTTTAATGCACCCTAGGCCTAGAAGACATCAAAAGACACTTAGGATTGGAAATGATGGATTGATTAGGTTAATGATATTCGATATGTTTGAAGTATCTGTAAGCACCACTAGAGATGCAAGAGCATGCAAGTACCCATATCATGAAATATCTATGAGAGAAGGTTTGAGAGCTCTCTTTTATGGATCTAGAGCTCCTAAGAGAGGTCAAACTATTTTGGGTGTAGTATTAGATTCCAACTATGTGATACCATGATGTTATGTTGATGGCACTCAAGGAGTGTTGGAATGCAGACACCTCTACCTTCCATTTGTTGATTGGGGAAATGAAAATAACTTTAGAGGATGTGTATCAGATCACTAGATTGTCTTTCCTTGGGAGAAAAATAAGATATCATTTTGACAAGATCGAGTAAGAGCTCTAGGAGGATCAGGTTTATCATCTAGATTGGTCTTCCCATGGTGATCGAAAGTATATGATACCTCTCGATATGATACTATATGTAGGTCTAGGAGTTTCTCTTCTAAGGAAGGTTTTGATGATAAATATTTATTTTCTTGTGACTCTAGATGCATGAGGCACTACATTTTCATTAGGCTTGGTGCATACCTTTCAGAGTATAAAGGACAAGTATGCTATCTTCTCTTGGTATTAGAACATGTTGGCGCATCTCTAATATGATATGGGGAGATATGTTCATCATGAATGTAAGAGTTTGAACACATGGACATTACTAAAGGTGTGTTTTTTTTAGCATATATCATGTACCATACCTATGGGATTTCTTGTAGATATAAAACAAATGAATTTTAGGGCATATGCTTATCCATGTAGCGAAACATGGAAGATAAGGGATCTAATCTATTAGAGAGTAATTTTAGATCATCTATAGTCTATAGACATCATATGGAGGCCATACATGTGGATGAAAATGTTGTTTGAGATGAGGAAGTAGATAAAAAATATGTAGTGGGCTGGTTCTTAGAGGGTCAATATGAATACGTCGTGGTGCCTTTTTATTTTGATTGAGCGATGTGAAAATTAGATGTAAGGAAATGCAATCCTAGCCTAGGAATGCAAACTAAGATCTCAAATTTCTATTACATATCACTGTGAATCATAAATAGGCTCAAATTATGTCCTAATAGGAGTGTTGAACACTTGTGCTCATGATTTCCTTTGTGTATTGTAATGGAGTTCATATTATGAAATGTCTGTAAGTGAACTAGGTTAAATGATATGAAATTGAACAACTTTCAACAATAAAAGTGAAATGCATAACAAAATACCAACATAGTAGCTCAAATCTAGAAAGAGGAGACAAAGATGAGTCTGTAAAAACAATCTAGATTTGAAAATATTGGACATGGTTGGAGGGTACCAAAGTATGAGGGTGCCTCTATATACCAAAAGTTTTGGACTTGTGATAAGGAAGTCCTATAGGCTTCTCTATGAAATTGGCCAAAACATGCCAGACACAATTGGATGGCACCCTAGTCTAGGTGTTTTTACTTGTTCAACATTTGGGATTATTTGTAGTTCTCTAATCAACACCCATGTAGCACTATTTATGATAGGATCTAAACTTGCACATACAAAAGTAGGAAAAATATGTGTGTTGTATAGGGGCTTTCCTAATTCAAACCATGTGTTGGTGTTCTCACCTCCATTACAAAAATGATTAAAGGATAGAGGCTAAAAGCTTAATGGAAATTCTTAAATTAATAAATGTTACCTTTTATATTAAACCTTTTTCTTGAATTTTCTTGAGTGATGTTTATATATGCCTTAATTATAGAGGAACACATTATGATTCATCATGATTGCGGAAAATTGAATGCCTGACTCCTTGATTGAAAATATGTACTCATTTACCTTGCTTCTACTCAATATGAATATATGAAGAAGACTTAAATTTTGAATGAGAGAGAGACTTCTATTTATATTCAATTTACACCTTTTTGAATTTAATTTTTGGGGAAGGTCGAGATTGGAGGGTAATGTCTCCCTACTTGCAAATCCCAAAATAATTATTTAAAAATTTGGGCCAAATTGCTTGTGTTGGGAACACTGGTCCTAGTCGATTGAGCTATAACAAAGTTCGCGAGTAGGGTTTGTACCAAGTTTTCAAAAATAGTCCCAAAACTATTCACAATTAGATGTGAATTAGGTACATTAAACACACCCACCAAAGTGGGTCCAAAGTGAGGGAAATTGTATTTAATGCACTACATCACCATTCATGTGCACCATCATAAATGTGCAAAGTAGTGTACTTAAAGACCCATTCTCAAAAATAGGTTTCAATCATAAAATAAAAGCCAAGTTTTGAACCCACAATATGGCTATGCATGTGCTAGAATCATCAAAGGTGGGGATATATAGCTTACTAGACATTTTAAATAAATCCTATCTAATATGGCCTCTATCCCTCTATGGTTTAATAATTATCTTGAGCTAACATGAATCTTGTAGAGATACAACAGTGTGAAATTCACATGTAATTGCCTCATTATCATGCAACCAGTCTATAAAACCTTCTTTTGTATCTAATTGATTTCCTCCTCCTACTACCAGATTTTGTAGGAAAGTGGGTATGAGAGGTCTAATTGTTGTCCCACTAGCCACCCTAGAATAATTATTTATAGGTATGTTGGTACTACTAGCTTCTCCATTGTTCCCTTGACTGCTAGTGTTGTTTCTATTGTTCTAATTGACATTCATATGTTGCATCATCTGTGTCATGAACTAAACTATTTGGTTCTATCCTCCTAAATCATTCAAATTTTTTATTGTACTACTCTCATTGTGATGCTTTATTATCACCCATGTTACTTGGAGCTCCCTCAATGAAAAAATATGCAATAGGGACTTTCTCTTAATTCTTGACTGCTCTTGTTGATTGTTTGCTCGCTTTCTAAAATAATACTACTATGAACTCTTTGGCTTTAAGAAAATTTTATTGATAAAAAGTGCATCAAAATTCCATTGGATGGTAGGATACTCTACTCTAACACGACTATAATACACTAAATAAACTTTAAACCAACCATTTTTTACAATATTTCACTACTTTTGAGGCTTAAGAATTTTGTCAAACAATTCACATTCAACTATTTTGGTAAATAATGTCTTCACTTTCATTGAGAAAAAATTAAAGGTTTATTGTAACATTATTTCATAGTTTTCCTAGTAATAATAGCATCATGTAAACTTGTAGCATCGTAAATTGTAACCTGGAAAAATTTACACAATTTTTTGTGCCATTGCCTTAGAGTTTCTACAGGGAACTGGGAATCGGGATGAGGTCAAGCTAGGCTTGAGAATCCCTTTCTCTAAACCACATTGGAATATAGGTCCGCCAAGACAGGAATATGGTTGACCAACTCCTTTACACAAGGTGGTCAACTCAATATCTATGCCCTTGAGGTCCCTACTCCTTTGTTTCTTAGGAATGAGAGATTTAGGATATTGGATCAGTGACTTAATTTTATAACAGAGCTTAAAATAACAAGCCATATATATAAAACATAGCTCAAAGACAAGGACATAATGGAATTTGTGCATTTGGATAAGATATTTGAGACTTGTTTTGTTGAAGCAAAATCAATCAAACAAAGGAACCCAACAAGATTTTGGATATAACTTCCCACATACTATATCTATTTTACATTGAAATTTGAGTCAATTTTGGGCTGTCAAGGGTGACCTAGAGTTTAGGGGGGAACTATACTCACCCTTGCTTGTGGGGGTGTCCCTTGACACTACAACTTGGTTTGAGATTGCAGAACTGAGACTATGAAAGATCTAAGAACTTGATTTTATTATCGTAATTTGATTTGAGAACATGTATCTACACCTACAAGGAAAAAAGGTGGGTGCATGTGGATATAGGGTTTTTTTATTAGTTTACCCCCCTTTTTGGTGATTCCCACCTCCACCAATAGCCAATGTCAAAATTAGGATTTGTGTGCGCCCTTGAATCTGAAGTGCGTCTAAGATTGTTATGAGCTAAAATGCATATATTCATTAAGAGATCTATCCTAGTATGTTAGAATAAAACCCTATAAGATATTGTAATCACATATAATTTACAATAACTGAATTGAAATTTGAAGCTTGAATGTGTATATCTTAGAATAACATGAAATCATACCTAACCCAAAGGAAGGAGTACAAACCAATCATCAATCAATGATCTCCTTTTCATCTTCATGATCCCTTGAACACTTAATTATTTATGATGTAGTTGTTGAATGCTTCATTTATATGATAAAATAGACTTGAATATTCACACTTGTTGTTATCATTGATGATGAGATCTTCACTTTATATGATATCTTTGAATTGCAGAGCTAAGCCTTCACACTTGTATTCTCATTGCTAGATGCAAATGAAGTGAGATAAATTTTATTTTATAGTCCATTCAATATATTTGGGGTGCAAAAATTGAAGGAGGCTGTCAAGGATATCAAAATATCTCTAAAATCACAAGACTTAGCTTTGATTAAAATTTGGGGCCAATCTGTTGTGCAAGGGGAATCTCCCAATGTAGGGGCTGATGATCCAGAGTATATCAAGAATAATCCATAGAAATATGAGGAAAATCAAGCATGTGTAATGATAAACATCTATGTTCTTAATAACATAAATAAAAAAGGATTGTTTAGATTTAAGTTCGATGATGATAACTACTAATCAAAATCTAGACCAGTGCCTAATCCAGGGCAAAGAGTCAGTTGAAACATACATTCACAAAAATCTCTTAATGGAAACACACATGAAACTCAGGTGAAATTCCTTACAAACCACCTTCTAATTTCCACACCCATGTATCAAATTCTTACACTAATAGCTAGCCCTCTGAAACTACTTATAAGATTTACTCCATCCTTGAAAGAAACTCACAAATAATCTCACAGTTACCTTGTAACCAGTATATTTAAAATGCATTACAGATTAAACATACAAGAACATAAACACAAATACAAGAAGACATAATTTATGTGAAACATGAACTTCCATTTTTATTTTATTAAATTATTTCTTCTCAATACATTCAAAATGACAAAAAGGCTTGAACCTTAGACAAAATTCAAGAATCTGCCTCACAATTGCAAATTCACCATCCTTTAAAATATATTACAACTTGCTATATATAGTGAGAAATATTCATCTTGGAATCCTTGAAGAGAAAGGATGCAACAAGCTTCAGATGGCTAGGAAAAACCTAAAAGTGCTAAAAGACAAAAATCAGTTACATTTTCAGTCGGTGGAAGAAAACACTTGAGTGGCTGATTTGAAATCTTTCCAAATCCTTTGTAGTTGGCACCTTTGTCCACAAATATTATGGGTAACCTCTTGAGGTTGTTGTGAGATCCAGTGACTGCCAATACATGATAACTTACACTAGTCTTGATGATGATTACCCTCCCTGTGCTCATTGACTAGGTGCTAAGTGCCACTATACTCTTCATCTATCACGTCCAAGTCAATTATTGCTGGTTTCTTTTTATTTGGCTTGGTGATATTATAAAAAAGTGTAACTTCTTCTTCTAAAGGCCAATTGAAACCTTGTAAACTCTGCAAATTCTTTACCTTCCTTTCCCACTTGGCATCAGTGATATCCTTGACATCTATAAAAAATTCACAAAGTTTATTTCTACTTTGAAAGCTTCATCCAAGGCTTTATTGAACTTGTCCATGTATTAGACACTATCATCTGTCAAGAATACCTCTTTCTTAGGCAGAAAAGTGTCAAACTCTTTCCTCCACTCTTCAACAAATTTGATCTTATTATCTTCTCCTTAGATAGGAGGAATAAATCTGCTAAAATCAGGGCCAAACATACTGACCCTTGTTTGTATATGATTGGATTTGCCTTTAAAGAATGAAAATTATGTACCAATATACTCAATCATCTCCCCTACATGGCATACTACCTCTGGAAGATCTGTCCTATGTGGTTTTAATTCCTCTAACCTTTCAAAAAGTGATCCCCTGCTTGACCATGTACCAAAATATGGGTCCAAAGTTGCTATGTGGCCCTTCACCTCTGCTTCTAAATCAGAGTCTATTGTATGCCTTCTGCACTAGGTACGCCTTTCCTTTTAGGATATCAATCCTATGCTACAAGATAATTTATAAGGCAGCTAAAGCAACTTCATTCTAATCCTTGTCTAGTTTCTCTATTCTTTGTGGGAAGTCCCCAGTAGCTTCTATCTGTACAGAAGTAACTTCTTTGGAGGGAGGATGAGCTTTGGGAGCCTCTTCTACTTTCTTGTTCAACACCTCCAATTACCCCTATAATTCTTTGATTTGTATCAAGCATCTTTCTCTGTCCTTAGCTACAACAACTGGCTCATCTAAGAGTTTTGCACATCTTGCAAAAAGTTGCTTTGATTTGGCCTTATTGAGGTGGGCAAAGTGGGTGACATCCTGGGAGATTTCAAGGTCAACAGTAGTCTGGAAAGTCCAGATAATCTTGTCCTCATCCATTTTCTCTTCAACACTAACAAAGGATGGATTTTGTGTTCTTGGTTCCAGGGACCACATGGCTTAAGTCTGGGATCTTGGATCATATCCACATCCCCTTATCATCTCTCCAATATGAGTCTCAAAAGACAAATTGGCATCTAGCTGATTCCTGATTTGATCAATTATGAAAGCAAAGGTCAAATAGCATTGAGGAAAAAGTAGCATTCCACTGGATTGGACCAATTTCCTAGCCTCCTCAGGTGTTATAGTTTCAGTCTCAGGATCATAGGCTTTCAAGGCTTGCAGAGCTTCACTCTGCACAGTATCACCCTGTTAGCTGCAACTGTGGTCTGACTTCTTATTTTTTTCTCCATATCAGGAAGTTCTTGAATTCATCACTGATCAAGGCGCTCACTTTTTCTTTCTTCCTCCCCCGTGTCTTTGCTTGAGAAGGCTCCCCTTGTTCTATTCTTTGTTTCTTCCTTGGGGGCTCACTTGTTACTTCAGTGTTAGGAGCCTCTATGTTTTTCTCTACAGTAGGTGACACATCTACATGAGGTGGACTATATATTGGATACCCTCCTTCATTTTCCTCTTCATATTCAAAAGATGAATGCTTCTCAGGGCCTCTCTATTTCTCTTTATTCTGACCCTCTAGTTGATTATACAAAGTATGATACATTTCAATAATCTTTTGCGAGTCTTGTCATATGGGGCAATCCTAGGAAGAAAACTCCAAAAGGGATCCCTTGTTTCTTCATTTTTTTCTTGAAGTACATTAAATCTTGGTATTTTTCAGCCCTGCTTGCTGCTTCTTCATCCTCTAAGATTTTTCTGATAAGGTCCTCTTCGACACAATCCTCATGTTCTTTGATGGCAGTAATAATTAGGGTTAATAATTTCTTTGCACTTTTGATGAAACCCTCAGGATCTACATACCTATACAATGACATGCTCATCTTGTATTACCATAACCATTTATTCACTGCATCCATGGCCCTTTTTATAATAGTAAAGTCAACAACTTTGAACTGTCTGGTTGTAAAGTTGCCTTTTTCTATGGGGAGCCAAGTGCTCCTTGTCTGTCCACATAAACTGCCAAATGAATTCCATTAAGGAAACCCTCAGAGGCACATAATTTGGAAATATGTGAGGAGACTGAGAACATCCATAAACCCTAATTAGGGTATAGGTCTTTTCACAATAGAATTCTCCTGAATAATGATCTCTTGGCCATTTTTCCACATATTGACAAGGTCTTATGAGTCTAAGAACCTTAGATGTCAATCTAGTTACATTAAGGCCCATCAATTCTAGAATTGGATGTACAATCCAATTCTCAAAACCACAGTATTCAATCTCATCGAAAGTGTAATTCCAAACCCTAATCCATAATTATACAGGGTTTGGATGGCCTTAGAAAAGTGTCTTAGGTCTCAAAAACTCGGTATTCATGCTGTCTATATTGAAGTATAGAATAAAATGCATTAAAAGAGAATAATGCATGAACTTGGGGTTGGTCTTCTTTTGAATACTGACAAGGCTCTCATGCATTCTATCAATGAAATATTGGTTGTAGTCAAATTCAGTGTTGGAGTGGGAATTCTTAGTATCTAGGATAATCATCAACAGATCTACAGGCAACTTCTCAATGTGCCCATCAATGCACAGTACTCTACATAACCCATAAGCTATATATTTCATGTACAAGATCAAGTATTTAAATTCATATGGTGCACCCTTAGAAGAAGGCATTGGGGCTACATAATTTATGTTTGACCTAGGCACATGAGCCTGGATTAAATTCTTTACCACATTGACTTCTCTGGTATACCTATTTTGCAATTTGGTCAAGTCAATTTCTGTGGCAAAGGCTTGGTATATACCAAATAATTTCATAAAGGATGTCCTATCCAAGGTAACTAGGGTTGTTTCATTGCCTTTTATGATAGTTTTAGAAGTAGGGTCATATTTCCTAGCCAATTCTACTAATAGGCCTACATCTATGAAGACATCTGGGACAATTAGTTTGGCTAAACCTAATGTCAAAGGGTTTGATACAAGAATCTATCTATCCTTATTGTTGTAAAATTAATTAAAAAAATGGTAACCAGAGCACCAGGGAGTGTTGGGATCCCTATAATTTGAAATGCCATCAACAAAGTATTCATTCTTTGCCTTTTTGTTATGGTTGGTTCCTGGTAGCAGAGTAAAAATTTGTCTTAATAGTTCCTCTTTCCTTTCTATTCTTCCTCTGCATCCTTTCCCTCACCACTGACTGAAGCTCTGCTTGACTCCGCTTGACTCATCTTTACTAATTCTGGACAATTCTTCACTTAGGAACAGGATCTTCACAATTGCTCTAAAACTTATGCAATTTTTTTCTCTGTGCTCTGAAAACTTTGGTAATCAAAATGTACAAAGGATGTGTCTATTTATCAATGAAAACGCAATGCATCAGTCTAGCTGAGAACCTGGAAACCGTTTCTCAATCACTTCTGTAATAACTCTACGTGTCTTGACATCAATTTTTCCTAGTTGTGGCGCTTGAAGTTGACAGGTATTTGAATTTGAAATGCTTGGTTGGAAAAGTCATGAGTGCTTTTCTCTTTTAAAACCTTATTTTATGTGAAAAGGCTCAATATGTGATCTAATTGGCTTACTTTTCCTTCCTTTTTACAGTTCAGTGGATTACTTGTACTTTGTCAAGATCTTTCATCTTTATTAAGCCTACTTTTTATATTTCTTCCTTGAAATGGCGTGAGATAGGGTACTCATGATTTTACCATACTAAGACCATTGTCTATCTAGAGATTACGCGACTGCTTTATCTCCAACTCTCTGAATGTTTCCTCTGACCTGGGTTCCATTGCGATATCTAGCGCCAGCCACATATTTCTTACTTCATCAACGGTTCTCGCTAAGTCGCTAGATAATCTTCTTAACTATGACTTTGTTTTGAGATTTAGCACTGGCCATTCATTTTAACTTTACCTTGCCTCTGGTTTACTTATTAACACTAATTGAATCATTTCTTCTTATCTATGAATCTTGTAATAAAATTTACTAGGCTTTTCTTTGACCATGATCAAATCTGGAGATTCGGAGATAAAGGAACTGCCAAGTCATTGAATAAAAATATTAAATCGAGTCTCATTTGGAGATTTAGCACTAGTTGTTCATCTAAGATGAGATCAACGATCCTCGCTAAGTATCTGATCTTTTATCTTAACCTCGGGTTCATTTGGAGATCTAGCGACAAGGCAAAAAGATATCTCTGTTCTAACTCTGAGTTTATCTGGAGATTCAGAGATAACTAAGTCTCTAAACCACTGAACATTTTTACAAACTATGGATATATTCAGAGATCATGTGCAAACCACAAGATTTAGATCATATCTATAGTCCAGATCTTTTCTCATCATTTCATCTTTTAACTTTAACTTGACTTTAAGTCATCTAGAGATCACGTGACAAGGTAGTCTCTAAGTCGCTGAATGCCTTACTTAACCTTGAGTTTATTCAGAGATCACATTCTAGCCACACGATGAGATCTTGATCTATGCCTTGTGCTGAATCTATGAATCATTCTGTACTTTCTCATTTTATCTCAAGATTACATGAAAAAATTTGATCTTACTTGTGATCCACGACTCATACTTGATCTCATTTTATTTGTCTCTAACTCCAGTCTATTAAGAGATTAAGAGACTAAAGGCTATCTCGCAATCGCTGAAAGATCTGTCTAAACTTTTTTTTATTCAAAGAATTAAAAAATACCACAAATTTCCTTAGCCACTTAAACACGTGTCCACATCCTAGCTCATTACCTCCTAATCATTGAATGATTCACAACTTCTTGAAATTTTCTAGCAATTCAGCGCCAGACACACATCTCTGTCCTGATCAATGGTTCATATTATCTCATGGAAAACCTGACTTAGATTTCAATTTACCAGAACTGAACATGATTCATTTGGAGATTCAATGACTGAATAGATCTCTACGTCGTTGAATAGTTCTTATAACTCAAGTTTAATCTGAAGATCCCGCGCATACCACATGATCAAACCAAGATTAAAACAAGATCGACGAACCTCGCTAAAACGCTGAAGAAAAGCTTGACCTTGACTAATATTTGGAGATCATGATCCAGCTGCTCATCTAGAATGATATCAATGATCCTTGCTAAATCTTGCAATGTTTTACTTAAATCTGATTTCATCTAGAGATCTAGTGATAAAGCAAAAAGTGAACCCTGTCTTGACCTCGGGTTGGATTACGAGATTCAGTGAGAAGGCTATCTCTGAATCACTGAACATTTCTTGTAACTGGAGTTAAGTCATGAGATCTAGCGCTAGCCACTTAATGAAAACTACAACCATGGTTTTCACCAAATCTCTGAATTTGTGGGTTGAATTCATTTTTGTCTAGCGATCACGTGCCAACCACACGATGAGAAAAAGATCGACCACCTATGCTTAATCTTTGAATTTTTAAGAGCATATTCCTTTCTTCTCGATATTTAGGAGATAAAGTCTTGCACCAATTCTCCAAACCATAAAGAATATTCAGTTCTGATCATGAGATTAGGAGATAAAGGTAAAGACCAAAAAGCACATGACCTAAAACCACTTAAGTTACTAGACAAAAGTAACTTCAAAATATATTAAGATCATGAAGGTCTAGGGTTTTTGCATGGTAAAGACACAAGTGACCTAGGGTTTAAGACTTTCAACCATTTTTTTCACTGCATTTCTTGGGAAAAACACTTGTAGAAAAATTTGATGGTATATTGGAACAGACTTTGAATTTTAGGACATAAACAGATACTGGGAACCAAAACCTTCAACAAGACTTTGAAAACACAAAATAGTCCCAACAATGGGAAAGATTCAGTTTGAACTTGATGATTACAAAATAAAGTATTAGGAATTAGATAAATATAACCACATCATTAAGGGAGGAATTGTTGAAGCAAATACTTACATTGAAAAACTTCATGCAAGTAGTGACAAGATTGATAAACAGAGAGAAAGACAAAAACCTAAAGGAGACATGACAAGAGTTGGTTTTGATAAAGAAGAATGCTCTAAATATAAACAAAGACAGTTTGAAGGTAAAACAAATGAGACACCTAATCGGCAAGGAGATCCTATACAAAAAGAGGAACCTAGAGAGAAGATCAAACCTTTAAGGGGAAGATGCTTTGTATGTAACAAAGTTGGTCAAGTGAAGACAGGTTGAAGAGGTAAGACTCCTTATACACCCTTTTTTTGTTATTGTTTCAATTGCTATGAATATGGGCACAAGAAGGCAGAATGTAGAAAACCTATTCAATCCATCACTAAAAAAGATTACATCAAAGAGGAAAATGTAGCTAACATTAGATGTTACAAGTTCAACAACTTTGGGCACATCGCAAGGAATTGTAGGTTACAGAATAATCAGAACAGATCATCTCCTACATGCTATAAATGTAACAATCAAGGATATATAGAAATTTTTTGTAGGTATAATGGAGTTGTAAGCAACATAAGACCACCACTTATTGTTATAAAGAAAAATGTTTGTAATGTTGGTAAGATCTTGGCTGAGTATAAGGATGAGTTTGATCAACTGTTTAAGAGGGAAGGAGACAAGGACAGTGGTAAGGTGTGGAAAGTGAAGGAACAAAGTGAGTCTAAGGTGCAGGGAGTGTCAGTAGATGCTACTGAGTCCTTTCCTAATGCTAATACTGCCACATTAGCCTAAATGGCCTAGCATTGCCTTAGAGGAGCTTTGGAGAAATATAATAGTAATCTATCCAACCCTTGTTTGTGCAGAACAAGTTGATGCAAGCTTTATAGACAGACATTATAATACATATGAAGTCTATATATATGATCGCATGGGTATACATATTGTATTAGATAATATCCAAAAAGATGGATGATTGGAGTTACAGGTTCATCAGGAAATGTGTCAATTTGAGTTCTGTAAATTATAAGTTCATTTTCTCAAATCCTTTTGATCACCATTCAAGAAGAGTTTAAGGATACTAGACCAGCAAGTGAAGGAGCTAGAACAAACTTGTGATCACGAAGTGTGTATACCCTAATTTCATGAGAATAAGGTACTTGTTTTAAATACTGAGCTATGTTTTTCATGGATACTCCTTTAATCTTTGATGTTAATGAGAGATCGAGGTATAAGTTCAAGAAACATCCTTTTAAATCCATGGAGGATGATCCTAAAGGCACATTTTTGCAAACCCCATACGACATACTCCATGTGGACGATATTAGGGCTTACATATACTGTAAGTATCAGACATTAGGGGATTTTGAAATCTTGAAGGAGATGAAGGATATGATAAAAGAAGATGAAACTTGGAAGGATGAGTTTCTTATTTGCATAATCTTATCATCTTGCGAATGATACAAATCTATGAATTCGATGAGGAAGAATGGATCAAGATTGTTCTACGAAGAATCTATGACCAGTTTTTGTGGATAGGAGAGTAGCCTGTTAAGATTACCTATGAGCTGATTCATGATGTAACTAGATTGAACAGCTTTGGTGTTGTTCTTGTAGCTGAAAAGAACACGAAGAAGCAAGTAGAAACCCTAATTCATTCGAAGTGGGATAAAAGAGCAATGACAATTTATGACATCTTTCAATAAAATGTGAGACTCATTTCAATGGTGTTGGGCTATAAATTGTACTATAGCATCCAACCTAACTATGTTTCCACGGGTGTGATAGTGATGGCGTATAATATGGTGAAAGAAAATTCACAATACAATTTGTGTGAAGTACTCAAACAAAAATTCCTAGATAATGTAAGACAAGTTAAGTGAGACAAGTCAAAGGCATTTAGGTTTGGATCATTATTAATACACATCTACATTCATATTGTACACAAGTTTCCTAGAATTCACCCTAGGGCATGGAAAGACAATGAACCCACAACTATTCAAGTGAGCAATAGTTATAGAAGAAAAAATAGTACAGGGGTAGATGGTGAACTCTTTGGCATGTTCATGATATTTCAAAGAGAAATGAGGGAAAGGTTCATAATTCCTAAAGAAATTGTTGAGAAATACAAGGATACAATTTGTTTCACAGTTGAAATTTCTTGTATATGCTTCAAAGCAATAAAACCTAGGAATAAATGATGTTATCATATGGGTTATGAGGTCAGTGCAGAAGTTCTCATCATACAAGTTGAACATGTGTTATCTTCTGAGATTGACTCTAGTGAAGAGAGATGGGGAACCTATTAAGAGAAGTCTCCTAAGTTCAGAGAAGAAATGACTAGTGTACAAAGAAAAAGGAAGAGTGAGAAAATGGTTGATGAACTTGCTAGAAATTAGGTATAAGCAAAGAAAATATGAAAAAGGTAAGGAAGAAGAAAACAGTTAGAGCCTCTAGGTTGGTGAGCACTACTCCTATAGCCCTTCCACCTTATGAAGTTGTAGAGGTTGTTGGTTCACCTCTTATTTTGGTCATTGTTCTTGATACAACCCCTTCACCTCCCAAAAGGTCACCGCAGAGAACACAAATGACTGAAACAGAGAAGGCAACAAAGATTCCTATGAGGAGAAAAAGGTCCCCTAAGCCTAAACAAGAATCTCCACCTAAGAAGCAGAAGACATAAGAAAAGAAGAGTGAAGAGGAGAGAACTAAGAAGAAAGATGAAGAGATTGTGCAAGAAAATCCTATAGAGAGACATCTATGGAAGCCTGATCTGAAAATACTGACAAAAAGAATAATTGAACAAGGTAAGCTCAATCATCTATCCATATACTATGAAAGATACATTAATGAGGATAAAATTCTAATTGAAGGTACAGTCATGAATTACATGCAATTATTAAAGAAAAACTTGATAGAGCTAGATGGTAGCATTCCAAAATAATTGTTTGA
The DNA here is from genome assembly GCA_018584345.1 of Thuja plicata. NCBI lineage: Eukaryota > Viridiplantae > Streptophyta > Pinopsida > Cupressales > Cupressaceae > Thuja > Thuja plicata. Next base: position 1,056,771 of record MU224368.1, read on the forward strand.
TAAATTAGAGGTGAGGAAAAAATTAGCTCTTGAAGAAGATGATAATATAAGGGTGAAAGCCATATAGAAAATTTTCCATGTAATATCAAAAAAAGAATATGACAGACTTATGAAAGCAATTAAGCCCCTACTAAAATCAAAGACAAGAATAATAAAGATTATGGGGAGAAAATATGATGAAGTGATAGAGGATACAAACAAGGCTATTGAAAGAGTGTTGAACCAAAGAATTCTAAGTCTCCTAAACCCAAGGCTACTAAGCCCAAAACTTTTCAAATTAGAGATTCCTCAAAGTCTGCACAAATACATATTGAACCTTCTAAGGGTGAGGATGATAAAAATAAGTTCTATAGTCTAGTAAAGCAACCATATTTATTTATAGCTAGTGTGCCTGTGTCTTTGGACACTTCACAGGATGTTGGTGACCCTTTTCAAAGGAGTGTTGATATTGTTCCTGAGATAGATGACAATAATGCACAAAGTACAGTCAATATGATAGATCTTAGCACATTGACTGGGGGAGAAATAAAAGAAGTCGTTGAGGAAAGAAATAATGAGGAAGTGGGACAAGGTATAGAAAAAGAGATAAAGAAAATTATGGTTGAGGAAAATAAAGATGCTGACATTAAGATTGAAGTTGGGCAATAAACAAAAATACCCATATCTATTAAGGAGATATCTACTTCTTCAACCCTATTGTCGAAAAGTGAAAATGAGCCTCTAAATACTAATAATGATGGATTGGATGAGGATGATTTAATGAAGTTGTCCTTCATGGAATTTTCTAAAGATAAGATGAAACTGAACAGAAGATAGAGAAGAAGACAAAGGTATTGGATAGGGTAGTAGACACAATCAACAAACTTCTACCCATACCTTTTACCTTTAAGGGAAATGATGCAGTAGATAATCTAAACAAAGTCCTTGATGACTTTGATGTTCACTTTGATTCATTGGAGAAGGCCAAAACTCTTAAAACTGAGAAATAAATCATGGGGAAGAAATTGGAAGAGGTATGCAAGTCCACTAAATGATATTTAAGTATACTGGGTACCACTATAACTAAAGTTAAGTCATGCATAGATCATGGAAGGAAGTTATACAACTACTGTATAAATCCTTTTAAGTACATGAAGAACATTGAAGACATAATTCAAAATGATGAAAAGACACTAGATGAATTGGTAAATAATTGTGGGTCCTCCTCACAATCTGTTACAGAATTGGATAAGGAAGTGTCCAAACTGTTGGACAAAATCAATGTGCTTAAAGTTGAAAAAGGAAGAGTTTTAGGGAGATTTGGAGTATTGAGGAGTCTAATCACTCTGAAACTGTCAATTCTAGAAAAACACCTTGGGGATATGGAGACAATGAAGAATTCTCTTGATGAAGTTATGCCTACCATACTAAAGGATGCTGAGATTTCATCATTTTCTTTGAATGGATTAATACATGTTGGTTAGGCCTTGGAGAAATGATGTAAGGAGGGTAAGGAGATGGGGCCCAAGGCACTCCCAAACACCTAAACACCTTGCAGATCCAATGCGGAAGCCAAACAACACAGTGAGAGAAGAAAACACAGAGATCCTTTATATTAACTTGATCAAAATCATTACATGTCAGGCTGTAAGGCCTTCCCAGTTTTGGCCATATATTCAATGAATTACAATAAGATCTTCATACAATAGAGATCGCAGACCTTCAATCTCAATATCTAAACATTTTGTTTCTTTCTCTAAGAATGATGTCTAAACTAGGAACATACAAAAGAATATATACTAGAGTCCACCAAAGAGGTCGGCACTCAAATTCATAAGAGAGACCCAGATTTAGGTCCACAAAGATCCCAATGAGAAACCCCACATTAATTAAGCCATCTTAATTATCTGAAGAAGTCGACCAAAGATCCAACTCCCAAAATAAGCATCTCGGGCAAAGCAGCACCGAGCAACAGAGAGACTCAGGCAAAGAACACCTTGAGCAACAGTAAAACAAAACCCGAGCGTCAGAAGAGAAACCTGAACAACAGGAAAACCATTGGTAAAGCATGACCGATCAACATGAAAACAAGCATGCCTGAGAGATAGAACCTGAGCGACAGAATAGGCATGCCCGAGAAATAGAACCCGAGCGACAGAGACAAGCATGCCCGAGCAACAGAACCCAAGCGATAGAGAACAAATTAAAGAACTGAAAGAAAATATTTTTTTTGGTTCTGTAGGATTTCCAATGACCCAAGATGCTCCTGCATCAAGAAAACATCAAAAGTAGAGGCAAAGATCTTGGAAACCTCTTTCCAAGATATACTTCATATGGTATGAATTTATGGTGAGCAGTTCTAAATTTTGATATGTACATTTTTTAGTGTACCTTTGCCATTGATGTCAAAGGGGGAGTAAAAGGTGTGAAAATGTATAGAGGAATAGATAGTTGTTTGGCATTGAGAACTTAGTCATTTTTGTCCAAGTGTTTCCAAAAGTCCAGAGGAATGGAAGATAGAATATAAAGACATGTCTCCAAAAGTCATATCTTATTTTAAAGAGGATAAAGATTTGAGCATCAAGAGTTTCAACATGTTCTTGGACGCCATTGTTGTATTAGAAAATAATTCTCAAATTTTCTGATTGAAGTCAGGGCTATGACCAGTAATAAATGAAAAGATCACTTTCTCAACATGTCAGACATCCTCCATCACCAATGACAAAATCATGTTCAGAGTTCAGAATGGTTTGATGAGTATCTGAAGCCTGTTAAAATTACTACAAAGACTTGACTTGTTTCTCTGCAATTATGGCGTGGATAATTTTCTTATCAAGTTAGTTCTTTGTGATAATTAATTCAAGGAATTGATTGCCATTTTAAATTATTGTGCAAAGAAGTTATTTAATTTCACACTAATTTTATTATTAATAAGTGTTTAAGAAGTTTTGTCCTTATATTTATTGTATGATTGGTCTTCTTAAGGAGAAGTTAAACTCAATTAGACTGGTTGGTGTGTTATGTATTTAATTAACTTGCATTAATAGAATTGAATGGTTGACAGATTTACCTAATGGGTAAGTTAAAAAATTATCTTTCAAAGTTATACATGAAGATTTGAGGAGAAGTAACGCTATAAAATTACACATAAAGGATAAAAACTTCAAACCAAATAAATTATTAATTTTAGTAGGAACAAATAGAACAACATAAAAGAATAAAATCAATCAGATTCAAAGCAACAAAAGATTTAAAATCATTTCAAAGTAAAAAAAATTGAGTAGTTGAAGATAGTTGCGAAGAATACACAATTGAATCTATTTCAAGACACTAATTCCATCTTGATAGATTACAAAATCCCAATAGTTGGCCAAATCATTTAGAATTTTCTAATCTGTTGATTTGGGAACCAACACTGTTGTTTTGGGAACCAACATAATATACATAAAAACTAAATGTAAAATGTATTCTAATTAATCTCCATGACCATCTTATAATTATCTCTCACTTTCCTCAATCTACCTTTCCCCATCAGGTACTCCTCTTCGAATTTTTTAATGGAGTTGGGATCCCGAATGTGTTCTACATGGATCTTTGTTACAAACTAAGGAAGATATTCAGTATTGTACACCATGGTTTGGTATACCATATATCCATCCACCATAGAAACCTCAATATTTTCTCTTTATCTAACCAAAGCCTTCAAAAATTTTAAGTGTTCCTCAACCATCCACATTGACCTTGTGTGTACATGTCCATACAATTCCATCTCCTCAACTTGATGTACGAGGTAGGGTTCTTGTGCATTGAAAAATGTCAAAGGTAGACAATTTTACATTTCACACATTAGACAATGAATATTTCTCTTCTAATAATTTATATCTTCTTTATGGATTTCTTTAGATGTCATCCATCTACAAGTGATTCAAGACACAAATATATTAACAAGATTTAATAAAAATGTATAATATATTACATAACAAGTAAAACAAATGGCAAATATAAGATCTATACAACAAATTGAACAAATATCACTACTTACCTCATCTATTTTCCAAGATCATATATAACTTTCTTGGCATTATTGTCAAAGTTGTCTGGGAGAGATAGAGGTAGAACGTACTACAACAATTATAAAATGATCTTTTCATTATTTTAACAAAAATAGTAAATATAATATACTGAAAAGTACATGCAGTATATACACACACACACACCGTAATGAAGGTATGTCAATCATGTGTTTTCATCCCTAGCCCAAATTTAACTTTCTTTGTTATGATATTGTTTATGTTCGCAACAAATCCTGTGGGAAATCAATTTTTTTGTATGACTTATTTTATAGCATTGCTTTGCTGCTCCGTTAATAACCAAGGAAGGGCACTTATATTAATTTGGTCTCCATCACTGTTTAATTGAATACTATTTTTTATTGCATGATTGGCTTCCTGAATGTCACTACAAAATTTGACAATTTTTTATTTGTCATGTCTTCCATCCAATATTTTCCATAACGTTTCTGTTATATTCTTTCCGATATGCATTGTATAAAAAAAGTGCACTATTTGTAGTTGCTCATAGTAGGGAAACCTACTAAATTGTCTGGAGTAATTTTTTAGTCCCTATGGAAGCCAACCATTAATGCCTTGACCACCTTCATGAAGCATATAAGTTAAACAAATTAACAATAGAAATCATTGTTAATTACACCATGAGTAAACAAAACACAATATAAAAATATAAATTTCAAACCTATCATATATAATAGATAAATAATCTGATCCCACATATAACCTTGACAATTAATTCTATTATATTCCAACTTCCATAGGTGAGGTGTCATTCTTTGTGGTTTTGATGTAGTCTCTTCTTTTCCTTTGAAAATATATTTTTTACTAGTTCCATACTTATGATTTCTGTGGAGGAAGTGTCTATACTCATCAAACACATGCTTTCCTAAACTTGTTGAACAAAGATATTTCATCTTTAAACCCCAAAATGGACATGCAAATGTTCCCTTTGTTTGAAGACCTGCAAGATCATATATAATTTGATTAAATATGTCAATTTTTATAATTATATATAATGAATAGATTATTTAAAAAACGTGCATGATATCTACTTCATAAAATTAAATATTTTTCAAGTGTAGTCAAAGGTTATAACATAGCAAAAAAATGTGTTAGTCATGGGGCATCATGAATTGTCCATACAAACATTACATGAAATTGAAATCGTCTTCATCCTATTGGTCTATAGACGTCATACATAGTGAGGTCATTTCATAAGTTTAGTAACTCGTCGATAAGAGGCTTGATATATACATTCATATCTTTAACTTGGTACTTACCTAGTTGAATGAACATAAACATTACATAATTATTATAACCATTTTACTGCAATACATATAAATTAATGTACATGAATATTAAATGAAAACAATATAAGTCATTATGCAACAAATAAGAGAAATTTGATGCTACTACATTAAAGAAAATTGATGTGAACAAATACCTGGAACAATCATTGCCAACATTATGCGCTCCCTCTTTATTGACATCCATGGAGGAATGTTATTGTTGATAAAAAAATAGGCCTCTCCGAGTAAATAGATCTAAGTTCTCCAAATGGATTGACATCGTCCGCTGCCAATGAAAACCTAAGATTACGAGGTTCTTCTTTAAAGTGTGGCCATCTTTAAAGTGTGGCCATTTTTACTCCATGTCCCTAAATTTTGAAACATCCACAAGCATTCAAAGAATGTCATCTCCAATTCTATTTCGTTCATGGTAATCCATAAATTGCACTAAGCTTTCACACGTAAATAATTGTTGCATACATGGAATAATGAGAATATAATGAAGAACCTTGCGAGACACCTTTTTTGTTTGTTGATCTATTCGATATCTAAAGATATGACATTCTGTTACAAATTCATTTTTTTATAATATATAATATGATCATTGGGACATGCATCTATTGCTTGATACTCCATTCAAATATATTTCATAATGGAAGATAAATCTCAGTATGAGCAAGGTAAAATATTTGATGGTGGTAACAAAAAATCACCTATCAATCTACAACAAAAAAATAATTTGTTAATATAAATAATTTTAATGGTACATATTTCATCATTTATTTACTAGTGATGAACTAACAAGAAAAATAGATGACATATATGACATACCTTAACATCTATGAGATTTCTATGTTGGATAAACCATTCATAACCTTCAAGTTCAACAACAACAATAAAACAAAGAGAATATTTATTTGGGAGCATTCATAAAGGGGCTCGTATGCCTTCTCAAGTATAGGTAAATCATGAATATCAAATAAATTCATCTTGATCATCATGATCAGCTGTGCCACTAAATGTGTCATGGATCAATGTATTTGTACCATCATCTTCAACTATGTTTTTTAGTGCATGATCATCTTCGTCCATAGGATCATTAATTTCATATTCGATATTCCCATCTCCATGTTTCTCCGCTTGAAAAACCATATTCTCTGGGTCGTGATAATCCATATCATGTACCCTAGGACACCCCACCTTTATAATAATGATCAACACAAATAAACCATGATCACGATCAAGTGATTATATATATATATATATATATATAATGTTAAAATGATATAAACATTTACAAATTCAATCAATATAAAGACATATAATGAACAACTTACCAATGGACGATAATCATGCCCCCTACAATGTGACCATGCTCCCTATAATGTTTCTCACTTGTTGAAATTAAAATTCTTCTCCTCTTTAATCCCTTGTAATCATTGCAAGGACAATAACATTTCCCATCACCCTTTCATTTTAATCTAGCTTACAATCTAGCAAGTGTCTCTTCATTTTTTTTCTGCACTAATATTATCTGACATGATTTTCCTTTACCAAGCTTGAATATTTAGATCTTAAAAAAACTCCAAGAATCAAGAACCTTCCTTTAACCAGACTCCAAGAGTCATGAACCGTTCTGCAATAAACTAATTTCTAGTTTTGCAACAAACTCATTTGCCAACTCCCAACACAAAGGCACTCGCCATCAACATGGACTTCACCAATGTAAATCTATCTCCAAACCCTTGAATTGGAGGGAAATTTTATAACAGTTTTGAAAGATCACATTAATCATAATTACCATATATCTATTGGCCCAAAATCTAAGGTGGCGCCAACCATATACCCGTTCATTTTAAGTGTATGTTGAAATACATATGAAATTCATAAAGATGAAAATGAGGGATGGTTGACTTTGTCGCAATATTGACAAAAATTTAGGAGCGTAGCAAATTTGACGATCATCAGGCAAAAATTTAAAAAAAAATTGAAAATTTCACTGGTACTCGATGATGTGTTCAATTTTTGGACTTTTGTCAGAAAAGTTTGTTATATTTTGGTGTCAAAGGAGTTAGTGAGAGTTAAAAAGAAGAGTCTTCTTGGTTCGGCATCACAAAGACCAAAAACAAATAGTTTCTACCATTTTGCAACATCCCCAATCAGACAACACAAAGGCACATTTACGAATAGTGGCACATGCACGACATAACATGTAAAAATATAAAAAAGAAATGAGATATAAATAAAGGAATTCCATGATAGGTCAATTCCTTTATCACCTTGAACTAATGGAAAAACAAGGGTTGTCCAAAGAAATCTAAAGAAAACATATAACAAGAAGCACATCAAGAGGGAAGCGCAACACAACAAGAAAACACAAATAATCCACTGCACAAGAGGAGATATTCAAGCATATCATTTGCCCCCACATCTTATCCCATAGTATTTAGGGAAGGTGGGAAACATGCAAGATGAGAAAGGCCAATCATGACAAATGGAAAAACAAGTAGTTCAAAATAAGGACCATGCTATAAAGATGGTTCACTTTGTTCGTCATTAGGACTAAGAGATACTTGTTTTGAAAATTTGGCTAATAAATCATGATTAACATCAATAATCTCATACAGATCATCAAAATTACTAGCATAAGTATCGGGTAAAAGTACAAACCTGTGTCACACTTTAACAAAGGAAGAGGACCACGACATGCAAAACTGTTGAACTTTAACGACATAAAAGTGATATTTGTGTTTAGAATTTGAAAATGATGTAAACTAATGAAATGTGTAAAATTGGATCTAGTTTATGCCTATAATTTTTTTAAATTTTTTTGAATAAGTATTGACCTATTTTTTTAATTTTTGAAGTCCATTTTTTAATTGCTCAAAAAATGCTGAAAATGTAAGGTCTAGTTCCCTCCACTTTAATATATGCAAATAATCTTTTTTTATTCTGATTTCAGAATATGTTTTAGATAACATGTACAGCTAGTGCATGAAAAAAGAAAAATTGGTTTTCGGTATATATTTTGTCT
>MU224368.1:1072817-1086281 GCA_018584345.1 Thuja plicata
ATCGTGGAAGGGGCTCAGTGCAAATGAGCCGCTCAAACCGATTTTGGGGTTTATATAGATTTTGAGGGTTTCGACCGAACCTGGTCCGACCGAAACATGTTTCGGTCGAACCTGGTTCGACCGAAACAATGCCGCCACATGGACGCCACTTGGCGCCGCGTGTGCGCCACGTATGTCCGGCCGAAACATATTCGACCGAAACATGTCCGGCCGAAACATGTCAAATGGTCCTCCAGTGTGACACAGTTCCGTACTTTTACCCTATCATAATTTATATTAGGAATATTGAGATTGTCATCATCATCAAGAGTATCTTCTTCATCCAAAATTATTGGTAATAGAATCCAAGATACGAATAGAATTATCATGTTTGTTCAATTTTAGATTTTTCAAATTAACTTCCTTCTTTAGGTTACTCAAAGGCTTATCAAACAGAATCAAATCATAATAGGTGTAATGGGAGAGGAAAGGTTTTGAGAAGCACACTTGTAGGATCTAACATGAAATTTACGATGGTGTCCACGGGAAAAATAGTTGTGTTTGGTTTTTGTTAAAATTTGGTTTGGTTTAGGTTCAATCAACATTGGGTCCTTTTCTTTTTTAGGGGGAAGAATCGAATGCACCACACTAGGTTGAGAGATAACATTGGTAGAGAATTTATAGGACATAAGAGGCATAACATAAGCATATATAGGAGGTGTGGAAGGTATAGGAAGGAGTCCAAGTCTAGGGAAAGGAGATGGGATATCCTAAGGATTGCTAAGCTCACAAATCTTTTGGATTTTGTATTTCTGATAGATCGAAAGAGATTTTATTTCCGAGGTTGAGTTGCTTGATGCATAGAAGGCCAAAATAATTCAAGGTCAAAGGATTCTTGAGGTACTGAAGGTTGATAGAGACTATGGTTAATCATGATTATTTATCTTTTATGCAGAAACTTCAAACACTTATGGATGGAGAGACTACAAATTTGATGGAGGTAATCTAAGGAAGACCAAGTCTAACTTGAAACTGATCAGAAGTTGGAATCACAACAAAGGTTACATCTAAGGTTTTACCATCAACTTCTACAGGAAAAGTAATGGTACCATGGATAGGATAAGTGAAAGCATTAAAAGTTTAGATCATCACATCATATTTTTCATATAAATATCATTGCATTTGTCTGGTATAAATATGTTCTTCAGTTGTAACATTCACCATGCAAGTAGGATCTATAAGGACAACACAAAAAAGGTCATTAATATTTTCTATAATGTAAAGAGGACCATCACGTGCTTTAATCATCTCACTAGGATCAAAGGTAATGCAATGCTCGGGTTTAGGTTTAGGTTTGGGTTGGGTTGATGAATAAGGTTGACAAAATTGTTGGCCTCAATACACTTATCATCATAGTCAACAACATGGGTAGAGGAAGAAGGTAAAGACTGGGTAAACTCAATGATATTAGTTGAATGATATGGAAAAGGATTGGTATAGATTTGCAATTTCTGGTTGGGAGGCACTACAGATTTTTTCCTTGATCATTAACACCCTCAATCAATATAACATTGGAATAGATGAGGTCTTGAATAACAAATTTCAAAAAGAAACACTTCTCAGTGTCATGGCTAGGTTGGCAATGGTATTTCCAAAAATATTTGTGATCAAATGATTTAGGAAAAGGTTTGGATGTATCAATTGGTTTAATGGGAGGAAGAGTTAACACTTTAGCATTAATCAACTTCAACATCACATTATGCAAAGATTTAGAAAGATGTGTAAAATTGTATGAAGGTCTAAAAATAGATGAGAAATGAGCCACACCTTTGGGTACTGCTACCACTTTCTCATCAATAGTGTTTGATGAATTGTTGATCTTGATGAAGATCTTGGGTTTTTAAAATTTCTGATGGGACTGGGATGCGATGTCACTCTTATCAACCAGAGCCATTGAAGTGGTGCTCTCAAACTGACCCACTTGAAGCTGCTAATTATGAAGCACTACACACAATTGAGTAAAAGAAAAAAACATTAGAAAGTATATTCTTATCTCTAATGTATTTTTGTAAATTAGCAATGAAAATATGTTGTACATCAATATCAGGCATGAGATAAGAAAGACGAGCATACAAATGCTTAAATCTACCAACAAAATCAATCAATTTTTCTTTGACACCTTGTTTACAGTGCATCAAATCAGTCAAAGAAATCTTAGGACCAATGTTGTTTTACAATTGTTGAATTAAAACATTAGCAAGTTTTTTAAAAGATTAAATGGAATAAGGAGGCAAAGAATAATACCATTGCAAGGCTTTATCTCAAAAGGTTCTAGTAAAAAATTTAGCCACGAACCTATGATCATGAGAGAAATTACTACTCAATGTTTGAAAGGTTTTGACATGTGTCAAGGGATCACCTTTACCATTGTAAGTCTCTAAGTGAGTAATTTCCATGTATTGAGGGATGATGACATGAATAATGTCTAAGGACAAAGGACTAACAATGTCACAAGTAGGAATGTTGAACTTGGATTGAGTCATGGAAGAAATTTTTTGTTGCGAGGATGATACATTTTGAGCCAAGTTATTGATAGTAGATTCGGTAGAAAGAGTGGTAGAAGGTATGTGTGAATTATTTGGACAATTATGGGAAATGGAAGGAATGATAGAATATGAAAAGGCAACACTATTATAAGTGAGCATGGATGAAGGTAAAGAAACACATGGAACACTAGTAGGAGGAGGAACAATAGGATTAGGAATGCTAACATGTGTAGAATTTATGGTTTGGATGGAAGTGGTTATGAGAGGTGGAGCATAAGTTGACACACTAGGTATGGAGGTAGGAATACGAACAAAAGTCTCAACACTAGTGCTAGGTGGAGTAAAACCTAGTTCTAGGGTACAATATCAAATAATATTGACATTGTTATCAATGAGATGAGAGATACTACATGAGATATTAACACCATGTTCATCCTTATGAATTATCTTCCTCAAACTGTCTACTACAAAGATGACCTTGGGATTTGAGTTTTCTTGTCCCAACAATTGCTCAAATTTTTCAAAATCTTGGGAAAGATTTTGCACTTGCATAGGAGGGACTCTTAAAGTCTCATCTTCATCATGAGAAGAGTGGGTAGAGTTGTTTTCAACTATATGAGGAATGTAATTAGTAGGCATGTTGGTCTCCTCAAGATTACTAGGAAATAAAGAGGACTTGGGATAAAAAGAACCTATAAGTCTATGACTTCTCCTAACTGGAATGTTATAGGTAGGACTCAATGTGATAGCACTCCTATACAAGAAAATGAAAGATAGATAGATCTAATGTAAATATGAAATTTGAAAGAGATATGCAAATATTCATCAACTAAGAACAATTAATGGAAAGCACATCTAACCATCAAATCAAATATAAAGATCTAATGTAATGCATACAAAGGGGATCTAGATATCTAAATGTGTACAAAGAGGATCTAACTACCAACATCAAAAGTATGTAAGAAGAGTTGGGTTCACCAAAATGAACAATATAAAAAGGGGAGCAATACAAAAGGGGGTGATTACTTCTCTTTTTCCAAATTACACATTTAGAAGGAAGATGTCCCAATAGGCTCAAGGACATAAGCGTTGAATGTGGTAGTGATATTTCATTAAGTATGTAACTTTAAAATGGAAAAGAGGAAGGATGTAATGTAGATGACAAAATAGACAAACAGTTGTACAACTGGAAATAACAGACTAATGAAAATTGCCAGAAATTTGCAATGTACAAAAATGAGATCTAGGAAGTAGAACTAACCTATAGGTGAAATATGATCCAAAGTTGCAGGGAACATAATGTTTCAGGTGTTCTATTCTAGGTATTTTTTCCTAAAACTTTCGGGGATCCTTTGACAGCTCTCAATCTTTTCAGATTTTGTCTGACGACTCTGTAACATGTTCCTGCATATAGAAAAATGGGGAAAAGGTTTTCTAAAGGGGGTTTCCTTGGTCAAACCCTTGTTTTGGAATCAACCTTAAAATTTAAATGAAAATACATAAAGGAAAGTTTGTAAAAAGGTAAATGTTTGATTCACCTTGCATAAAGCCTCATGGACAGATCTAGAAATCGCTCATACCATGAAGATGCTTGAATGTTCTTGGATACAAGGAGTTGACCTTGGAATGTAGAATGGGAATCAAGGATTCCCTCACAAACACATAGATTTATGAACGTCAGTCCTATATCTTCAATATAGATATGCTTGATAATCACTTGAAATGAAGGAGAGATGAATGTGGAATGGAAGGAATGATCTTCTTGCCTGATTGAGAATTCCTCTACTTGGTCATCAGTGGAGAGAAAATTGCTTCAATTGGAGAATATTTTCCTTGGATTGACTTGAAGAATTGGAGACTTGGAGAAACTAGATCTTGGATGTTGGCCTTCAAATCTTGAATCCAATTGCTCAATTGCTCAATTACTCTTGATTGCTTGAATGCTTCTTGATCATGAATGATTGAGGATAATTAATAATGGAGGTGAAAATGAGGATACATAAGTTGTTTATATACTCGATCCATTATTTCAAGATTCAAAAATAAAAATAAGCCAGGCGGACCAAAAAATCAAATTTACCACCAAAACCCCAACATAGGGCTCCAGGCCAAATTTGTGCCAATAAGTGCAGGAAAAAATGTTTGAAATGTTTTTTTCCTAGGAGAATGGCCCCAAATTTTAATTGGGTGTCGGAGATGGATGAAAATATGTATGAGGGGTAAAATTAGGTTTTTAGGATCAAGCATAATAGACATTTAGACCTTGAAATCACCAAAATGGGATCTAATAAGACCTAATAAAGCATCCAATTATGGGTGATAAATTTTTAGGATGGTATAATATTGCACAATACTTCATGCTTATATGAACCAATGTGAAAAATGACAAGGCATTATTCACTGAAAAATGAAATCTGATAAGGGTTCAGGTGTTTAATCCTTTTTAGGTCCAACTTTTGTACCATCTCCTCAAAGATTGAATTATCTTTTTTTCTACTATCAATGATAACCCTACAACACTTGCCTCTTAATTTTCACTTGTTTTAGAACTGGCTCCTCCTCTGTGCTAGTTCATCTATGGATTCTCTTTGCAATAGATCTCTCCTCATGACCAATGATTCACCCTTTTCTGGATGTCTCATGAACCCAAATGATGTATCTCTTTATTCTTCAACATAGACATTTATGATTTTGGAATCTCTTGGCTTTCAGGCACTACCTTGATGACACTCAAATGCACAATATCCATAGTCTACAAACTTTAAATATGTTGTCTAGAATGATCTCTAGTCAAACCTCCTTTTAGACCTATGATATTCACTATCTCAGTGATAGTCCTCCTTTATCTATTGTTCACAGTATGGATCCCTTCCAGACCTCTTCTCTTCCCTCCAAAAAGGGATCCTTCCCCTAGTTCACTCAATGTATGGCCTCTTCTCAACATGTTGCGCTTACCTCTTGGGTTCCCTATGGTTTTTGTTACTTGACGTTCATTCTACCTTTTTGGACAACTTCTCCTCAACCTTCAGTGTGAATTGATAGGCTTCCTCCATGGTGGTCATATGGACCAAGCTTAATTCCTCATGAATGTTGGTTCTAAGGCCATTAATATATTGTGTCACCTTCACTCTTCTAACTTCACTATGTCTAGTCCTAATGATGATCTTGTGGAACTCTTTAGTGTTCCATTGACTTCACTCATTACCACAGGTTTTGAAGCTTCTTCAACATTTCTAATTTGTAGTCGCGGGTATGAATTGGCCCTTTAGTTTCATTACCATCCTATCCCACTTCATGATCTACTCCTCCCCTCTCTAGTTTATATCCAATTGGAATTTCTTCCACTATATGGTTGCATGTCCCTTCAACTTGGTTTCGGCTAGCCTCACTCACTCTAGATCTTCAATTTCCTTAAACTCAAAGTAGTCCTCTATCTCATTGATCTAATCAATCAAATCTTCTAGATTCAAGCTTTCAATTAAACATGGGATTTCAATCCTCAACCTCTTTCTAATCCTAGTAATTGCCTTTATCATCTTGATTTTTTCCAAATCTTCTTCCTCTAGCATCTTCAACCTGCCTCCAATCAGTGATCTATCCACACCAAAGGTCTTGTAAAAATCCCACCTTTGTAGGTTCAAAACTCACACTATTACCACTTGACACACTCGGGATTAGAGGGTCCAAAATGGATTGCCCAAGCTTGCAAACAAACATACAAAAACACTACACAAAATTGAATGTGGAAAAGAATAGGAACTCTTATGAAAAATAAAGAATGTCATGATGCCCGTAGGACTTCACAAGCCTCTTACATTTGACCCAATTATCCCAGATGCAGGCATACAAGCCACCATGGGTTTATTATAATGAAATACTAAAAAAGAGTCTTCTAGATCTAATTTCCCCTGACTACTAAGCCCTAACCATTGTTGATCATCGTGTATGCCTCTTGGTGTCTTTAAATATTAGATCCCATCATTAGAAGTGATTCAAGTTAGCCTCTTAGGTCCTATAGTTGACGTAGTGCATGTATAAGTTGTGATTACCTGAAGAGGGTATAAATCTTGGTGTGAACCCATTCAATTGTTGCTCAGCCCCATATCCATCCCATGACAAGCTCCATTAGCTTTGCAATGCTAAGAAAGTTTTTTCCTACTTCCGACCTAAGTTTTCTCGAGACACTCTTGTGTCAATTTAAAATTCAAAAATATACTCCCCACATAAATCAAATTTTAAAGTTTATTTAAACACACACATAAACTTATGAAGTGAATTTTCGTTGATTCACAAACACAAATATATGCATAAATTGAATGTACAAAAAAATTTACACACTCGTAATGCCAAATATAATTCACGTGAAGTAGAACCACACACAAAATAAACACTAGTTCAACATGCTGAAATATAAACACACACATAAAGTGAATGTTTTTTAATTTGGTAAGCAAGATTTAGGATGGACCAAAACCTTGTACAAAGAGAATGAAAGAGCATGAAGCACAACAAGAAATCAAAGAACTACCAAGAATATGAAAAAAGAGACTACACAAAACAAAAACAATAAAAAACCTTTTAGAAAAGCCAAATAATGCACCCAAAATCATTGTGGTTTAAAAAATTGTTCTAAAGTTTTTTCTCTATCATGTTAAAAGAACCCTTCTCCCCAAATATTTTTTCTCGAGACAAGGATAAATCACAAGACCACTAGAAGATTCATCTTTCAACCCCAAATCTTTAAAATATGTATTCATCATCGAACGATCTATAGGGGATTTCCATTAATTATATTCTTTCTAAATCTCCTAAAAGGACGGAATGAGTGACTCAAAAACTATTTTTCCTTTACCTTCTAAAAAGTTTTGTTTCTTATTCATCAAGAAACTAGTGGAGGCATGACCGTACTAATAGAATAGAAAATAAATAAAGAGCCTTCATATTCAATCTATTGCGTCTAATCTCCAAATTTTGAAGATAATGTAATCCAAGTGTTGAGCACCTGATTATTCTCCATCAAACACAAAATCATTGTGGTTTACAAAAATTATTCTAAAGTTTTTGATCTGTCATAGTTAAAAGAACCCTTCTCCTCAAACATGTTTTCTTGAGACAAGGAGAAATCACAAAACCACTAGAAGATTCATCTTTCAACCCCAAATATTTAAAAGGTGTATCCATCATCGAACGATCTGTAGGGGATTTCCCTTTATTATCTTCTTTCTAAATCTCCTAAAAGGAAGAAATGAACGACTCAAAAAGAGTTATTTTTCCTTTACCTTCTAAGAAAAGTTTTGTTTCTTATTTCTCAAAAAGTAGTGGAGGCATGATCATACTAATAGAATGGAAAATAACTAGAGAGCCTTCATATTCAATCTATTTCATCCAATCCCCATATTTTGAAGATATGTAATCCACGTGTGGAGCACCCAATTATTCTCCATGAAACACAAAATCTAGAAAACAAAAAAATGCTTCATCAATTTGGTGGTCTTATTAGTAGCACAATATTTGCCAAAAGAATTAGAAATAATCATAAAAACATTTTCATTCCAGTACTTCCAAAGGTAGCCCTAGCAAATGAACCCAAATAGGAAACTTGAAAGTATCTACCATTGGGTTGAAACTAGGAGACAGATTTTGAAGACAAAGGTCATTAATGTATAGAAACTAGGGGTCATTCTCAACATTACTATTACCCAAACCTAGCCTATAAGTTTATAGACTTTAAGAATCAATCTTCTAATAGTATCAATATTGGGACACTTACCACAAAATCTCCCAACAATTGAGCTACTATTTCAAGTCAATGAATTAGTAAGGATCAACAATATTAATTGCCCATCCTCCTTAACCTCAAATGAACACACAATAGTCTCAACATAAGCAAAATTTAATTGTAGGTTAGATGTAGAATAGAAAGGCCATTCATGTGAAGGAAGTATCTATCATTGGGTTGAAACGAGGAGACCAATTTTGAAGACATAATCCATTCATGCCAAGAAACTATGGGTCATTCTCAATATTATTGTTACCTCAAACCAGCCTCTAAGTTTATAGACTCTAGGAATCCATCTTCCAATAGTATCAACATTTGGACGATTACCACAAAATATCCCAACAATTGAGCTACTATGCCAAGTTAATGAATTAGTAAGGATTAAGAATATCAATTTTCCATCCTCCATAACCTCAAATGAACAACCAACGGTCTCAACACAATCATAATCTAATTATATGTTAGATTAAAAACACACCTCCTTCACACATAAAATAGAAACAAGAGGTAAGGAAATATCATCTACAAGAGAATTAACACTCTCAGTCATCACATTACAGTTCATAGTAGAGCTACGACAACCCCAGGTGTACCAAAACTCTCATCCAAATCATCATAGTCCACACTTATCTACTTGCTTGAAGCACCATAAATATTTAACTCACCGAGTTTTCCTGAAACCCTAGGGGACAAAGAATGAACAACCAATTACCCATCCTCCTTAACCTCAAATGAACAACCAACAGTCTCAACACAATCATAATCTAATTGTATGTTAGATTAAAAACACACCTCCTGCACACATAGAATAGAAACAAGAGGTAAGGAAATATCATCTACAAGAGAATCAATACTCTCAGTCATCACATAATAGTCCATATTAGAACTATGACAACCACAGGTGTACCAAAACTCTCATCCAAATCATCATAGTCCACGCTTATCGACATGCTTGAAGCACCATAAATATTTAACTCATTGAGTTTTCCTGAAACCCTAGGGGACAAAGCATGAACATACATTAGGGGTGAAAAAACAACATCCTTAGAAAACCTAGCTAAATTGGAACCCCATTTCATCTTAAGTAGGGGAAATCTTGTAGGAAAAATCTAAGTAAGGTCAGAGGAGAAACCCTATACACAAACCTATAAAATGTTCTTCATGTTAGATTGGGTGGTTTTTGTTGCACCAAAAGCTCGACTGTCAGTGACCGATACAACCACTATACTGATAGAAATCCATAGGAGGTTGTTAAACCCTTGTCACCAACCGATGCATGAAATAATCAAGACCAAGGACACACACCTTGCAACAATCCTGCCATTAGGAAATGCATGGGTTTGGAACCTGTGACCTAGGTTCTGATACCAATTGTTAGAATGGGTGGTTGTCGTTGCACCAAAAGCTCAAACTGTCAATGATTGATACAACCACTATACTTATAGAAATCCACAGGAGGTTGTTAAACCCTTGTCACCAACCGCTGCATGGATTAACTAAGACCAAGGACACACACCTTGCAATACTTCATCCATCACCATAGACTCCCCCCATAAGGAATTTTTGCCTTCCAAAAGGAATCAAGGAGAATATCAAAGAGAAGTTCACCCCCCTCTTCCACCAAATCATCTTCAGAAAATATCCTCAACACCTTCGCCATCAAAGGGTGAATAACCACACACAAAGAAAAATCATCTTCATCCATCCAAAGGTTTTCCCAAGCTTATCTACATGCTTGAAGCACCATAAATATTTAACTCATCGAGTTTTCTTGAAACCCTAGGGGGCTCGAAGCATGAACTATGACAACCACACGTGTACCAAAAATCTCATCCAAATCATCATAGCCCATGCTAATCTACATGCTTGAAGCACCATAAATATTTGACTCATCGATTTTTCCTGAAACCCTAGGTGACAAAGCATTAACATACATTAGGGGTGAAGAAACAACACCATCCTTAGCAAACCTAAATTGAAACCCCATTTCATCTTAAGTAGGGGAAATCTTGTAGGAAAAACCTAAATAAGGGAGGAGAAACCTTAGATACAAACCTAAAAAATGTTCTTCATCCATCACCAGACTTCCCATAAAGAATTTTTTCCTTCCAAAAGGAATCAAGGAGGATATCAAAGAGAAGTTCACCCTCCTCTTCCACCAAATCATCTTCAGAAAATATCCTCAACAACTTCGCCATCAAAGGGTGAATAACCACACACAAATAAAAATCATCTTCATCCATCCAAAGGTTTTCCCAAGCTTATCTAAATTCTTGAAGCACCATAAATATTTAACTCATCAAGTTTTCATGAAACCCTAGGGGACAAAGCATGAACATACATTAGGGGTGAAGAAAAAACACCATTCTTAGCAAACCTAAACTGGAACCCCATTTCATCTTAAGTAGGGGCAATCTTGTAGGAAAAACCTAAATAAGGGAGGAGAAACCTTATACAGAAACCTAAAAAAATGTTCTTTACACATCACCATAGACTCCCCATAAAGAATTTTTTACTTCCAAAAGGAATCAAGGAGGATATCAAAGAGAAGTTCACCCTCCTCTTCCACCAAATCATCTTCTGAAAATATCCTCAACACCTTCACAATCAAAGGGTGAATAACCACACAAAGAGAAAAATCATCTTCATCCATCCAAAGGTTTGCCCAACCACAATCTCATCTCCATCTTCATTTACATCCTCATCGCCTGCATTGACACCCCCCTTAATTGCTTCATCTGGTGCGCTTGATCCCTCACTACCAGACCCAAAGTTGTTTCTTTTCTTCCTTGTCTTTATCGTACTCATCTCTGTCTACTTTTATAATCTTTTTATTAAATGATTTTGTTGAATTTTCTAGTGTTTCTCCTATAGTACCGCTAAAAAGGGTCAAATTCATCACTTCTCCCTCATTTGGTAATTTTCAATAACACTTCCTTCACTTGTCTCTGCCCCTCTTTCAATGGGAAACATATAGTCAAAGCACCATACAAGCTCCAAGTTTTAAAACTCTCACAAAATATGTAGTTACAAAACTATTAGTGCAAAATATATGCTACATAAAGTGAATGTTGAAGTTATAAAACATGCTATAATACAAACTACACAAGGAGTCTATTCAAAGTGACAAAGTTAGAACACACATGCAACCCAAAGTGAATATCAAATTTAGTTCAAACACATAACATAATAAAGTGAATGCCAAATTTAGTACACACAACGCATAAAGTTGATTTCCAAACATACACATGCACATACACTCAATGAAGGCAATTAAACACAGCATACATATGTATTCATACACACAAAATCAACATTATTGAAGTTTTTTGTACACACATTCCACACATACACAATGTATCCAAAATTTAGTTCAAACAAGCACCAGATAAAGTAAATGACAAATAAATTTCTACAATATATTTGTGTAAACCTAAATTTATTTCTCCAGATGTGGGAACCCTTAACTTCTAAACTAAACCTTCTATTTAAAGGAACACATACTCTAATTCCAAAGATTTACATCATATTAACTCTACATGAACTCTCTGATTCACCGAGGGATGAAGAGTTTGAACTACATAAGGAAGGACTAAGGATTTCCTTTATATCTCTGGTGCAAAAATCATGCAAAATATTATTTCCATGTCTGTCTTTGATGGTGACTAATCTTAACGTATCTTTCTGAACTGGTATTGAATTGATGTTACTGCATTTGATCCTGGCTTTAACTCATGTGTTTAGTCCCATATGAATGGCATGCAAAAAGGAGGGTGTGATCTTCACTGGACTATAGTTGAAACCTCAGTCGACCCCTTGCATGCACGTAGAATAGACTTCGCCACCTTTTTTGTTGTTTGGAAAAAGTCTAACGACCTCTTTGACTTTAGTCGTCCACCCTTTCACAGCGATGTGGCATTCTTTCCTCTATGTTTAGGTCGACTATATACTTTATCACTATCACATCAACCCATGTTTCTACATGTCTTTATCTAATTCAGCCAGTGGGACCTTTTATCTTTTTCACCACCACTTTGACTCTTACCTCAGCCTAGACACGCGTCAACATTCCTTGATCCAGTGGCTTTTATCTCCCTAGCTACTTTATTGATGGGATAACAAACATCGTTGGATATATATTTTATTTACCTCTCTTTGGATGCCTTCCCATCCGACCCCACCTTGCTACATATCGCTCTATCATTATCCCATGATCTTTGTCATTTTCTTGGTGTCAGATCGCAGGATTACGATCTTCTGACATCTGTCCTGTTGGCCCACTTTGTTGCTCTCTCTCTCTCTCTCTCTCTCTCTCTCTCTCTCTCTCTCTCTCTCGTGTGTCAGACTACGAGATCACAAGTTTGTGACACCCATCTCACTAGCCCCACTTTTTATCTCTCATTCTTCTACACTACCTGGACACGTGACACCTTATCGTTATCTTGCTCTGCTTCTCTCTCTTCTTCTATCAAAGCACGGGATCACGACCATCTGCCACCTGTCCATCTAGGTCTACTCTTTTTCTTAATAAAAAAATTGAATTAAGAATAAGTTTTACAATTTAAAAATTGTGTTGATTTTTTAGGAATATACATTTGTTCTTTGGTTAAGAATTTAAAATTTGAAATCTATACTTTTATGCTTAATTTGCTTGATTCGTCTTGGTTTCTATGTTTTTGATATGTGCTAGATGAACTCTATATATAATTGTTTTGTTAGAGTTGTTAATATGTGACAAGTGAGCATGTTATATTAAATCAAACCTACAAAAAAGTGTATGGATGATACAAAACAACTACTATTAGTCATGTATATATTTCTACAATATTTGTGTAGACCTAGATTTCTTTTAATGTAGCAACTGCAATGTACAAATACAAATGATTCTTTGATTTTTTTTAAATGATTAGAAGTTTTATTTAATGCTTAAAGGAATGTATTTAACAATGCTCACGGAATTTGAATTCCCCTGCGGGCGGGAAACCTGCGGGTGGAGGTGTGCAGTCAAATACTGCAGACGGTAGTAGGAGTTACAAGGAAGGTGACAAGGAAGGGGAAGGGGAAAAAGACTCAGACCGTTACCGCCCTCGAGAAGGAGGAAAACGGGACTCTTCGAAAAATGAAACGAGCGGGAAAATCTTTCCAGGCAATGCTCAGAAG